>JAIPRL010001825.1:25735-72108 GCA_025469235.1 Pemphigus obesinymphae | reverse complement strand
TATGTATACTACACCGAAGCTACGCTCAGAATCGTTTTATTGAATGCAATGATTTATCATTGCTTTCAAATGCAATACATCCACCTAGAGTATCCTGCCTAGTAGCGAAGTGCATCCACCCATACTGTCACCCGATGAGCGAAGTGCTTCCACCCCCTACTGACCGGCTTTTTAATCATTTATATACAAATACCCAAGATAAAAACTAAAAAAGAAAAGAAAATTTAATTAAAAAAAAAAAAAAAGGAAACATTTTCTCATGTAGAAAAATCAATTGTCAGTAGATATACTGTCAGTATATATACATATTTTCCATGGAAAAAAAAGTAGTTGTGGCAATGTCGTTGGTGCAAGCTAGAGATCCTAGATAATAAAGAGAGTGGCCAATTAGGCGATGATTTTCTACTGGTCTACTGTTATCAGTTATTATGGACGCCATTTTTCGTCCAAATGTCATTAAAATAGCGTAGGTACATAAACATACGATTTTGACGTTTTTCTGGTGTTTTTGAAATAAAATATAAAATGTCTCTTATATATTATTCATAAGTTATCAGGTAATAAATTTGAATATTTTATATAATTATATTATTATATACAGAATAAAAGAAAACTGGCCCGGTGAAATGTTAAAAAATTGGCTTGCCCAAAAGCTCGCAACACCCGGAAAAAAAAACTGAAATGACGCCACTGAGTAAATTTGATGAAATATGAAATTATTATTATTTTAATTACTAATATACCTAGTTATTATATTGTTTAAGCTCTGGTAATTAGTTACTATAAGTTAATTTTTTATTAAAATGTATACATTTAATTTTTCAAAATTATTGTTTTGAGATGATTTCTTAAATGTCATTCAACATTGTATGTCTACAGAATATATTATATTATATTTTGTTTTCCTAGCTTCGTGATGAATGTATAGTGTCCGGTTTTAATAAACATTGAACGCCTATATACCTTTTATTATACCTATAGGCTATATTTTATTTACCTATATAATATATTTTTATTATTATATTAATAATATATATTATAATAATAATTTATATTATTTATATATATTTTAATATTTTTCATTTTAAAACTATAATACGTATAATCTCATATCTATTTATTTTATTTTCCTTTTTATTGCATTTTAAACTAATAGTATAGTTACCCTAGGTAGGTACCTATAACTTACCGTTTAACTTTTAAGCAGTAATCCATTACCATATAGGTAATTAATATTAATATTATATTGTAATATATTTTAAAATATAAAATTATTTTCCAATTTGAGGAACTTGATCACAATCAGCTGTACATAGGTACCTAAGAGGAGTAAATAACAACATGATGCAAACAATAGGAATATTAAAAACACCTAAATTATTAATAAATGAGAAAGAAATTATTACGTAATTTCACTTAGTAAATAAAGATTTTCCAATAGGTACTCAAAAATGGAATATTAGGCAATTAATTTATATCTGGAAACCAAACAATATAGATAGGTACCTATAATTATTAAACTTAGAAATAAAATGTATTCATTTAAATTACAAATGCTGACGAAAATTTTAATGTAATAAATAGCGATAATAATGAAACTATGAGACCGGAAATCGTAATTTAATCAATAATAACGATAGTAAAAATACAAACGAAATAAATATCAAAAACGGAGAGGAATTGCGTTTTACATCGTGTCCCCGTTATTTGGTCCGCTACCAATTAAATCCGGTAAAAATAAGCAGGTTTATTTATATTGGGTTAAAAAAAACTTATGCTTACTGGGATTTATATTTAATTGGTAAAATAAATTACCAATATGTTTTTAGGACTTTTAAATTTAAAACAATGCAGTAGTTTGCCGTTTCGTCACGTTTTCATTTTGAGCGTTTATTTTTAGTTTAGCGGGTATAGACTATAGTAATTTACTATGGTCAATAATTTAGATAAAGTAAAAACAAAAATTAATTGTTTTTGTCATATGATAATGATCGTAATAATGAAAATATAATTTTATTTTTCACCATTAAATCCAATTGAAATTTTCTTCAAGAGGTGGATGACTGATTGGGCGATGGGATTTTAATTTAAATGTGATATAAACTATGTAACTATATAGTATATTATATACTTACCTATATGTACTTGTCTAGACATAATCAGTCTTATAAGATATATTATGGTTTATTGACCAGGAATAATTTATTTTATTCATCGCCTAATATAAATATACTTATTTTTTAAATTGATTTTTGACCGGACCAATAAATTGTCGCCTGATCAAATGACGCAGATCAATATTGTCGTCGGATCAAATAACGTGGAACCGTTTTACCTGTGATTAATAATTTACAGTATCGAATCCTGATACGGAAATTAAAAATATTTTAATCCAAAAACAAAAATCGATAGAGGATGTTTACGACGGAAATACAGCGTGAGGAAAGGGCGTGTAATGTGTAAAAGTGTACTAAATATTTCACTAGGAATTTCACTAGTTCGAAAATATTTAATAGGAAGATTTTTTGTTTGCGTGTACAACTCGTATACCTAATTAAAACTAAAAAAAAATCAACACAAAACTGGTCATCTTATGTACACGCAACTAATACCTACATGTTATATTGAAGTCGTTTCAGAAAATCTAATTTACTCGGACACAAAATTATATATATGAGTCATGAGGTGTTAGTGGCAACCGACATGCAGCTGAGAGAATTCTACTGGAGGCCTGTTTCTTGCGAGAAACGATTTCGTGTACGTGGCAACTATGATTTGAGCGCCTCATAATTACATCCGAATAATATTAGTCGTTATGATTAATCAATACACGACGAATGGCGGACAAAGTTCGCAGCTGCGGTCGGATATTATACAAAATATAATATACGTATAAATGTATAATTTACCTATACATTATGCAGACTTTCCCCATCATGATGATTTACCCAATTTAATTTCTCCTAAATAAATAAAGATTTTAAGTTCTGATTTCATTATAAATTTTTTATTACAAATAGTAATATTTAATAAATGTTTCCCTTATTTTTTTTTAAATAACACTAAAACAATTTTTTGATAGGTCAACTTTTAAATTTCACCTGGAAGATTGCCTAATAAGCTTAGGATTTTTATGTATTCATTTTCAAAGTCCTATAGTCCTGCAATTGTCGCGTATTCACCTTATTTTTCAATTCATTTTTATTAAATAAAAAAAAAAAATCCTAAAATTTACCATTTTCACATTTTTAAAATCTTTATTTATTTTAGTAGAAATTTCTGTATAGGAATTACCGGACTACAAAGGGGAGAGTTTGACGGCAGTACTCAAGGAGGAAGGTTGAGGTTGTTCTTCACTAAAAATAATAATGAAAAATTTAAAGACTGTTGATTTTTGTTTTAAATTTTTTTCATTTTTTTTTTTTGTCGTTTATTCATTTTTTCTCTCAAAGTCTTATACAACAAATTCACCATAAACAATAATTCATTTTATCACTCACATTTTTTTTTTTTTTTTTGTTTATATTTGCACATACAAATGATTATTGATAATATAATAGGTATAGTTTATTACACTATCGACGTACATTTAATAATATTACGTAGTATATTATATTATTATGTGTATATATTTTTTAATTACTATATCGTTGTCTCGGCTGTACCGTTTCGATTTCATCACATTCATTTGTATATAATTACATGCATATACACACACACATATATATATATATATATATAAAAAGAAATCATTACGTGTGCATTTATATAGTCATTTATTTACACACGATCACAAACAGTACACAAAAACACGCAGTACAAATAATATCAGACACATATTATATAATATTATTATTGTTTTAATTAATATATATATAATTATACACAAATATTATGCATTTAGTATAATATGTGTACATACAAAATAAATAATACATATAATTGTTTTTTTTATTATTATTATTTACAAAATAGATATTATTATTATATTTTTGGACAGGACAAAAGGGTAATTTAATATTTAACAATATAATCTTACGCTATATAGGAACCTAAATTAAATTAAAAAGGGCACAATAAATCAAATGCCGTAAATATATGTATATTTATATAGAATATATAAATATGATAGGGATGTTGCATAGTCATTATCAGGTGATAAATTGATAGGTACGTCGAAAAAATATAATTACAACAGTTGAGCCGTCCACGATTGAGCGGCAATGGTAACCCCGAAATCGTTTACTAATGACATGTCTTTGCTCTCTTTATTTCATTTTATTTTAATGTTAGTTTTACCGTTTATGTATCTGCTTTTGAAAAAAAAAAATATATCTAATATTACAGTGAAAAATATTATATTGATTTGATTAGCGACAAAGAAAATAATTACTGTCGCTGATTCACCATGGTTAATAGTTAGGTATTGTTAATAAAAGATAACTGTTTCGACTTTTACTTCCTCTAAACGGCCGAGTTCGGTCATCTTCCGGGTCGCGTGACGGCCCAGTGCCCGAAGACCTCACTGCGGTCGTTCAATCGGTAGTAGCGACGGGCGGTGTGTACAAAGGGCAGGGACGTAATCAACGCGAGCTGATGACTCGCGCTTACTGGGAATTCTTCGTTCACGTGGACAAATTGCAAGCCACGATCCCTGAGCGCGAAAGAGATTCAAGTTATTATTAGCTATAGTTTATTTTTATTTTATTATCAAAACATGTCATAGCAAATCAAGCACTTAAAATATAAAAAAATAATAATAATGAATTAACACAAATATAATGAAAATGCAACAACCCTATTTTGATTATTTAAATGTAATACACAAAAAGACAATTATTTGTACAAAAAAAAAAAAAAAACTAAAACTCATATGTAATGTTTGTAACATTGTATAAATTTAAAATAATTTACAGTCATTTTCTCAAAAAGCGAACCCCTATTAACAAATTAATTTGGGTATCAAACATAAGTTTTCCCACTGTTTAAACAATCTTCTTTTAAAGGAGTTTATAAATCAATAATAAAATTCACAAGCATGTTTATGTAAATAAGATTTACTTTTAGTTATAAAAAGTACACATATATTTTTTCTGGATAAAAGCTATAAAATTAATAAATTAAAATTTGTAAATAAAAAAAAAAAAACAAAGCATAAAATTAAAGTGAAGACTAGGTAATATAATACAAAATATACAACAAAAAATTAATAACAAAATCAACAAAAAAAAAAATTACACAACACATACCAGAAATATATATTTTAAAGGAGAAAATGAGGTACATTATTTTGCTGTTTGATGCGCAAATAAACATTTGCTGCCAATAAAATAAAATTAATAATTATTGAGAAAATATACAGAAGTACAAAATATTTATTTATTAGCTACTCACAATCATAATCTAAAATAATATATTTTTTTTTATCAAATATGAGGTAATAATTAATACTGAATACAAAAATGGAATTATAACATTTTTATATTTTTGGAATGGTATAAATATATATATATAAAAAAAACACACTATTTTGGAGCAATATATTAAATTATTTTGTAATCGGTAATTTACTTATTTATGTGCATTAACTAGAGCGGTGCCAAAAGCAATAATCAAATGAAAAACAATAATTAATCATGATACAAAAAACATAAAAAAAAAAAAATTAAAATTAACTCAGTCTTATAGAATAGGTTGAAATATATTTGAATTAAAAGTACATTTTGAGGGCAAAGAATGGTAGAAAATTTGGACGGATATTCGAAAAAAAAATTTGCTTATAATTTAAGATTGTTAAAAAGCAACCGAAAATGTAGGTTTTAACGTTTTATTGTTGGAATAAGTAGTATTGGTAACATCTTATTGGCAAGAACTAGGCAATAGATATGTTAATTTATTACTATAATTGTATGCGTATTATGTTTATCTTATCTATATAATCGTCTTATTTCTACCGTTTATAAATTTTGTTGAAAAACTTATACATTATTTATTTATTTAATTTTTTTTTTTTGTATATTTAAAAAACATCTTACAGTCTACATACCACAATGTATAAAATCGCTATAAAAGTAGCGAACCCCATTGAACTACTCATACTCTGTATTGAGCAATAATCCGATCCGTCTTTTGATTAATGGCCCCTAATTATTTCTCTACCATCATGAAATTGTGTACTTGTTCCAATTTATATGCCAATCGTTGTTTCTGGGAAAATTCATCCTCTTCAAGTGTTACCATTAGCTGTTCGTTGTATTTGGCAGCGTACATGTAGAGTTCATACAAAGCACAGTTTGTATTAAATTCAGCCATGTGTATCCTTGATTCTTCGGCAAGCATGGCGTTCATGTCCTGATCAGATATAGCAGGCATAATTTTGATATCTGAATAGTAACGTTCTACCCAGTCTTTATACACTGGAATATCTTTGGCATATAGTAATTTCGAGCTTGGTGAATCTTTGCCAAGTCGGTGATCTGACGTTGAACATGAGTCCATGAACGTTTGAGCAACAACTGATAGACATGAGTCAACAATATTGGACTTGTGTATGTCGAATACAAAGTTGGGGTTTTTTATTAAGTTCACCCAAAAACGTAAAGGAAGACTATTGCTTTTCCATGTATGTACGACTTCATGATCAGTGATACCATGCTGAATTGCTTGATCATCAAGAAAATCAAACATATATTTTATAGCCAAAGGCAGAGCACTTCCTCTGTGCGCAGTACTGAAGATAGTTTCAAACAAATCATCTACAAACTTCTGTAGAGTACCTTTGGTAGCAAGTAAACGCGTAAGATATATTTCTGATACCATTTTATTACCACGTTCACCTTCTTTTTGCGCATCATTATCATGATGTTTGACTAAATGCCAACTCTTGAGACCACCATCTTGGTCATTGTTCAATGGTGATGTAGCCCTACTATAAGGTGGGCTGTCATAGTTGAATTTTGTTAAATTTAGGGTTTCATATTTATGTTTGTCCATTCGATCTGACAGTATCGATAAGTTATAAGTTGACATTTGTTTGACAGACACCAAGTTTAAGTATGCACCATCAGGTACCATATAATGATGTAGAGTGTTACGTTTCTTCCATTCGCCTTCTACTTTTGTTGTTGAGTCTTCATCATATAGAATTAATCGACCAGAAGTGCCGGTTCTCCATTCAACATCGAGTTCACATGTTCGAGGACGTTGACTACAAGGCATTGCTCGATAAATAGTATCCAAAGCCTTTTCTTTTACTTGTGAAATTGTATCGCAGTCTAGTACTTTTACTGGTATATTTTCAGTGTTTGGATCAAGTCCTGTGACAAATGCAGTCTGTTGAGAAATTGAAACATATACAGTCATTGGAACAAAATCTATCGATTGTCTGATAAGTTTCTCTTCACTCAATGAATATCTTGCTTCTGAAGTGATTGCATCAACTGGTCCTTTATCTACTTGTTGTTTCATTGCTCTAAATAATAAATATAGAGGTTCTCCAGCACATTCCCTCAAGAATTTGTACAATAGAAACGTAAACCACGATGACAGCATCTTTTCTGCTACACTCTCTGTACGTCTCAAAAGTAACTTTGGATGGCTGTTACCTTCCATACATTTTTCAATAAGTTCAGCAAGTAAAGTTTTTAATATATCAGTACAGTATTCCATTTTGCTTTGTAGAGATACCATAATCAAAGAAGCTACATTAACTCGATCTCTCATCGAAAAATAACGATTACTTTCCAGAGTTCTAATAAATAATAACAGAAAAGTTTTATTTAATATCAATTGACCAAACAATCGAATACCTTTTTCTTTTCGAACTAATTCTGGCTTTTCTCGTTGAAGTACTCCATGGTCTTCCATATTTGGAAATAAAATTTTCATTGAGTATGTACGATAATCCAAAAATGGAATACCACCAGAGGTAAGATCACCAGCAATATCTGTAATTTCTGTCTGAAGTTCAGCAAATGCCTCTTTACATTCAGCTGCTACGCGTAATTCTAAAATATCCATTTGCTCTTGCATATTTTTTAAGACACGACTACTTTCAGTTGATTTTCGGCGATATGCAATCAAAAATGCAATAAAAATAACAAAAATTATAGCCATACCAAAAAGACCACCAAATAGAGCCGGTTTTGAGAGAGGACTATTAACTCCAGATGGGGCATAGCTAAGTTTTCCTATATTAAATTCTAGACTTGATCCAACCGTAACAATTACATCGGGGAGTTCTTGAGAGCCAGATAATTGAAAATTATCAGATGCCAATGGTTGAATGGGTGGAGGTCTACAGGTAAGTTGATGTCGAGACAATGAAGTAACGTTACAGGAACTTGTCCCAATTTTCACTGTAACGTCGGTTTCTTGGCAAGCTCGATCTAAGTGATGGCCATTTATAGTTAAATAGTCACTTTTATAAAATTTTATATCTTCATCAAATTTTGTATATACTGGATCTGGAAAAAGCATGAATTTGGAAAATCCTGCTTTCATAGAGATATTTTGAACATCTGTGACATTGTCCATTTCAAATCCATAATCCAACTCTATAGGTTTATCAGGATCCAATTGATTTCGTTGAAGTGGTGTAACTTTGGGAGACTCACATATCAAATTAGAATTGCTTAGCACAAAACAATCACCAAAATATGTATTATTCATATAATAGACATATAAACGAGGAGTTTGAACAAATGCAAAATTTTTCCCATTAACAGAAACTTTAATACCACCAGATACAATGCCTTTAGGAACTTTTACTTGGCCAGGAGCACCAGATTCAACTGATTCAACACTTGGATCGTCAGTGTACTCATATGTTTGTCGGTCGAAATTCCTTTCAGATTTATCAAATAACATTTTGATTTTTCCAACTTTTTGTGAGTCGGAGGCACTTGTGATACAAGTAGTTTCAGTTAAAGTACTATTGATAACAATACATGGTAATGTATCTTCGAAAAATACTTGAATATTACTTCCGGCATTCATAAACTTTCCCAAGATTTTAAGTGTGGTTCCACCAGATTTAGGACCATAACCTGGATATAAACTAGTAATGATAGGATCAACAAAATGGTAATTAGTTTTAGATTCACCTCTGAATCCTTCAACTTGAACAACAATAGGACCTTCTCTAATATCTTCACTACCAGGTCCATCAACTCTGCACACTATTTTTCTAGTTGTTTCATACAGATGTGAGTATGGAGCGCATCGAAGACCAGCAACAGTAACACCACTATATATATCATTAAAACTTTTTCCTAAATTTTTCCCAATAATTGTAATATTAGTGTGGCCTTCCCATGGCCCAGCAAGGGGCCAAAAAGATGTAATTTGGAGGTTTGGACAAGTTTTATTTCGATTAAGCCATGTACCAACTGCCCGGTCACACTGATCTATAACTTCACAGCTATTACTCGTTTGACACCATCCACATCTATACTTTTCAGGTAATGCTAAACACATGCCACAGTCATCTGCCATATCACTACATCTATAAATTACAACATGAATGTCATGAGGATTATCCAATGGCTTTGATCCACCCCAAATCACAGCGAAAGTCGCTGTGATATTTGAGAAGTGTGAATTATAACTAAACTCCATTGTTTCACAATATATAGTGTCTGCCACTAATGCTGCATTTACACTAGAAACCCGACCTTCTATATTAAATTGGCATACAAAACGAGTTTGAGCAATAAATTGACCAATTATGTGAACTTTCACTCTAATTGATTTTTTAATACCAGATGGTACTAAGATTTCTGTACTTCCTGTATCAGATCCATTGATTGTTGGACAAAATGATGGTCCACTTCTGAAACTTGGACCAACACGATTCACACCAGTGACTAGAATATCATTTCTACAATTTTCTGCGGTGTCATGTGTACATCTATGAGCTTCAGCACACCAATCACACGGAAATGAAGAATTGACACATTGTGTGCATGATGTATAAGTACTACAGTCAAAAAATGTGAAATTAGTGGCTACAAAATTTGGTCCCTTAGCTGTTTTGACTGATAATTTTGTTGTAAAATGATGTTCGTTAGTCGGTATGAAAGGTAATAAATCAGTACGTGGTGTTGTACAATTAGCACCAAATGATTTTCTAGTAGCATTTGTAATTAACACTTTATCGAACACTGAAAATGCACAGAAAAAAGGACCTTCTAGTAATGGCAAATTATCAATGACTAATTCCAATGTTCTTGCTGTGGTTTTTTGGAGTTGACTTGGTGTAACAGAAGCTATTGTAGTACATTTACCGCTTTTATACGGTATCCAATATAATGGATCATTTGCTGCATCTTCACAATTTGAACGTAAACTACACTTATTTTCTAATGAACACCAACCACAATAAGGGTCTTTGGCAGCTAAACAATCTAAACATGATGAGTACATATGACATTCTTGAACCTTAATCATAGAAACTCTATTTTTAGTCATTGCATATAAATGCATTTGTTGAGGATCTACTATTAAATCAGGATTGATTGTAGAGTTCTCTTGAATAACTATATCTCCATATTCAATAGCTTTTACAGAGCTTTCAACTACAATTTTTTTAACATGCCCATTATTGGTTCCAACAAATACAACTGTAAAATCACCAGTGGATGTTGCAGTAACAGCAGTAAGACGAGTATTAAAAGTTAATACCGGAATAGCAGTCATAGGTGAATCTCCTCCTAAAGGAGTATTAACATCCATACCACAAAAATCTTCAGTTATTGTTTGAAGTTTGGTTCCAACACATGCATGGCCTGGTGATATGAAGTCCAATCCTCGGTTTCCTTTACCACTGAAGCATGCATTTATATTTTGTAAAAATTTTCTTCGTATGGCTTTTAATGAATAAACACATAATGCACTTTGATCATTAGGCTTATTTTTCAACTCACTTTCACTTTGGTTACTACTTGAGAACACGGCAAATAAAACATCATCTTGTGGTGTAATACCAAGATCTGTAGCCAAATCTGATCCAATTTTACCCACATAACCAGCTTGCACTAAATTATATGACTGTTCTTTACTAGTACATTCTAGTGGAATTTCTGTATATGAATAATAACTTTTATCTTCATGACATAATCTGACCATTTTAGATATGTAGGGAGATGGTGATGTTGCACTACGCATTTGTGTTGTTAAAAAGTAACTAAAAGTTTCAGAACTAAAACCATAAACATAGTTTATGAGATATCGTTCACGGTTTAAAGTATTTACATATACTCGAGTACCAGAAATTACTCCAAGGTAAGCAATATTCAACATAGTTTGACTATCTAAACTTCTAGAAGCAATAGCTGGAACATCAGAACGATAAGGAGAATTTCCAGTAAATGTGACTCCAATATACATGACCTGAGTCATGGGTGGATTTGGAGGTCCTGGTGCTATAAAAGCAACAGTAGATGCTTCCATATTATTAGCAACCACTGCTTCTTTAACTAATTGTACTGTATCAGATATGTTATTTAAATTTCGAACTGTACACATGCCTTGTGAAACTGACCCACAAGTGATTATCCTAGATGTAGTATAATCAATGACAAGTACTTTATTTACATTGTCAGTCAAGTTTTTAATAGTGGAGTTAGGACATACATTGGCCCCACATTCAAAAGAATCCTCAATAGGGCCAGTAACCACTTGATTGGAAACATTGAGATCAGGCGTAAGTTGATATAGATGATTGATAGCACCCACAAATAGACGCCCGGTGTTCTTGTCAATGACAAGGTTGTTAAACATTGGTGTTGAAACATCATCTTCGAATATTTTTATAATATTGGAATTACCATAACTTACATTTAGGCATGCCAAATAGAACAGTGTTACCCACAGATGACGGTGGGAGATCTGCATTGTACGTTGTCTGGTTTTTCCAGTACATGGGAATATGGAAGACATATGTTGATAGATGACCATATAGTAGTCTATTCCTAAAACAAAAATTCATTAAAATTAAAATTACAAATAAATGATATTACAAATTTGAAATTAACTGTGGCTAAGGGTACTGAAACTGAACTAAAACAAATATAGATTTAGATCGCCAAGTCAATTTTAATTCACTGAAAAATATATTTTTTCTAGTTATAAATTATATTATAGTTCATAAGCAAGTAAAAAAAACACTCATTGAGCATGTAAGAATTTCAGATTTTTATTTTTTATTATTAGATAATAAAATACATCAAAATGTACCTATATAATTCTGTATAAATACAATTTGAAAAAAATACTATGAAAAATATGTCCATATAATATTATCAAATATAATACTTAAGGAAAAAAAGTAATAATATAATAAAAGTTGATTTATAATAAATTAGGTAATTAAAATAAAAATCATGTACCTATTTAAACTATGCCGATAATAATATTAGGTAGGTAATATAATAAAATAATATTTTACTAAAACTTGGTTATTATTCAACTAATGTTAACCATTAACCCAAATGTTTGTAGGAACTGTGTGTATTCTCTGTAAAAAATAAATAAATGTTTATTTTTGACTTTTGAGCTGAGTTGTAATAATATATGTTGATAAGTACTAATATTAATATTAATATTAATATTATATAATACTTAATATTCATATTATTTGTTAAATATCAACCATTACCATTAAGAATTTTTAGGGGACATACAGAGCTTATTAATTTATATTAAGATTACTACTGGTACTTTTTCAATAAATTAAATTTCAAGCAAAATATTCATAATTTAATTACCACGTTATTCATACAATTATAAAAACATACAATTAAATTTATCGAAAAATAATTCATAGATTATGTTATCTTTATTAATTATAATAATAAATCATAACATCCTAAAATCAACCAATTGTTCACAAAATTGGAAATACAAAACCTAATTTTACTATGTCAGACAATGACAAATGAGTCAGGTACAACGTCCCCTTAAGTTGTTTTCACAGTTTTTGACATATATTTTTATTTTAAGAATTTTAAAAGAAATTTATTTATTAATTAGTAGGTAATTATTTTGTAATTATAAATTTTACATTCATAACATATCTAACTTGTTATTATAAAAATGTTCTTAATCAATGTTGATATATTAGGTATCTAATTGATAATTACAAATGTTTTAAAGTGTATATTCAATTTTAAATCACAATTTTTACAATAGATACCTACATTTTAAAAAATAAGTCCAGTTTAAAGAAAAATAGTGGGTAAATCCTAACTAGATATAAGATGTTACTGGGGATATTATTACATACCTGACTTAACAGTAATAACATTAATTATAATGGTGATAATTAATTAATTAATTAATAGTAGCTATACCTTGCTATACCCAAATAATTAAAAAATAAAATAATAAAAAGGTAAATAGATTATATATCCCACTTTATATATATGTAAGTAGGTACCAACTACTTGTTCTTAATTGTGCTTAAATCGAAAAATGTCCTCTTCAAAGTACTAAGAAGAAGCAATTTGCTATACATCTGGTCAAAAAGTTGCATACAGGAAAAAAATTAACATTGTAAATCTACTAGCTTTTTAGCTCTGCTAAAAATCTAAACCATTGTCTTAAAGGTTATCTTTAGAGTTATCTATTTAAAATGATACTTTTAACTAGAAATGTTAACTTGAAATTTTCAAATTTTTTTTTAAATATCTACAATATAACAATTTGTAATTTTAAAAATTAAGTATAAAAAAATACAATATCAAAATCTTTAATAGGTTTCTAATAGTAGACATATTATAGCATGGTATATTATGTATGCCCGGCACGTATTTAAGGGATAGAAGCGATCGCCCCCCCCCCCCCAAAGACCATGTGATATTATACTTAATTAGATAATTAATTAATTGTGTTATATAATTAGATAATAATACCTCACCACCATGATACTTTAAGAACCATTATTAACTAATAACTATTATAATTTTGTACACTACCTAAACAAATTTTGGTGATACCGTGATAAATCTTAATAAAAATGTGATATATTTTATATAATAAAACTAATATAAATTGGTTCTCCACCGTGTATTCATTATTATCTAGCGGTGAATTTTATTGGTGCGATAATATTGTGTTACCCGTTAACTAAAAAATCAAATTTGCTGTTGTCTGATTTAGTTTTGGCAAGCCCTCTATTTTACTATTGTAGTAATTTACGCTTATTATTATGAATAAATAAAACTTTCCAGCAAGAATAATATGCTAACGTGTTGGCTGCCAAAAGAGCCTTAAGGTAGGAAAAACATATTAAATTTATTAGTTGAGAAGAACTTTATCTAGTGTATCAGAGAAATAGTGATTCCAGTAGAAAAAATAGTACAAAATTTTGCTAAAATAAAAAATAGACTTAATAATGAAAAACTAAAATTATATTGCTTATTAAAATGTTCTTATTTACAAGAGTTTATTATGTGTATATTTTATATTTGTATTATTAGTTTAGGTATATTTCTAAAAAATATTTTAGTTTAGCTTCCCCCCCCTCCTAAACCCATGATCAAGATATGTGCCTGATGTATGCAGTATAAATTAAAATAGGCACATAATATTCATAAATATGTAAGATTTATATGAAAAATATCAAAATGCAGGTACCTATAATATAATATAGGCTTAAACAAATAAATATTCGTTTTAATTTAAATACAACCTTCTCACTGCTGCAATGAAATATTTTAAATTTTTTATATAGATACCCACTTATAGGATATTAGGAAGCAGAATAAACTGTGCAGTTTTGAAATGTTTAACTTCACTATTTAAGTTTTTACAAAACTATTCCAAGTGTCCAATATTTTTCATTTCACAGTTAGGTAGCTAATGAACAAAATAATAAATGATAAAAATAAAATGCAAACTTTGCAAACCAGAAATAAAATACAAAAAAAAACTAGGTAATTATAAGTTATAACAAAACACAATATGATAAGACATGAGGCATAAGATCATTCGTTAACATATTATGATGTACTACAATTAATGAAAATTTAAATGTACCCATTTTCAAAACCCAGTACTTAAATTAAAATAGGAAAAGTTTTTTATTACAGTAAAATAAATAAATTGGTTATTTGTATTTTATTGATTTCATGAATTAAGGTCGTTTACATGGTGACAATCGTAGTCACTACCAAAATGATTAAAATAAATCGAAATATATTAAACATATTGATTGATTTACACCACAATAGCGACTGCGGCTGCCGAGGTTTACTGTCACCATGTGAACACACTTTTATCATCGAGTTAGTAGCTAAAACCATTTTATAGATACCGACATACCATTAAGTTTGTAGCAATGGTACTTATGTATTTACAATTTACATTTATCTAAAAATATAAAATTATCAATAAATAGTATATGTTCAAACTTAAAAGTGCCTATAAAATATTCTTAGGTTCATTATCATTTTCAAGAAAGAATATTAGGTACTTACTAAAAAAACCAATTAAAAAAATAGGTAAGTAGGTAGGTATATATTATTTTTAAATAATATTGATTTATAAGCCAAATTAATTTGTGAGCAATATTATAATTAGCTATTTTATAATTTAGTACCTATACACTCAAATTACAAAATAATTGTTTATTAGCATGTATTTTAGAAATAAATAAACATACCTAGGTAATTAGAAACATCAATAGGTTACCTACCTATACCTAGGTATATATTTTATTAGGTAATTAAAATTGGTACTTTATTGAAAATTTTAATATTAAAAATTCACAAACACCAGAACATCTGCTCGAACAAATACCTAGGGAATGTATTTATTTCCCACAAAAAAAGAGATTATTTTTTTATTACGTATATCAGCCATTTTCCAACAAAATTATATATTCTGTTTTTCGCCAATTATTTTCATATTATATTTTATTCAAATTACATTTTAGACTAAGCAAAGTGAGGAATTTTTTGGTTTCACAGTGATGTTTATTTTTATATTTCTAGTAATTTTTTTCAAGTAGAGTTTTTTTGAATAAAGAACTTTTTTGATAGAAAATTCCAGTAAATTTATTCTAAATGGTACTTTCAAGAGGTCATTTTTTAATTTTCCATAAAGGAAAATTGTATAAATGGAAAAAATAACGAATAAATTTGTCATGATTAATATATATTACTAAAATAATAATAGGTAGGAACATATATAATATGGCAACGTCATAAAAATTAATTGCTTTTTTTGACAGTACCTAACCCGACTTAATAATTATGTATATTACACTAAGCTCCACATGATTTATCATTGCCATCAAATTTAATCTATCCACTACCAGTATTCTACTTGAAAAGTAAAATGCTTCCATCCCCTTGCTGCCTATTTTATTTTTTAAGAATTTTGAGATTGAAAATTGAGGTAGGTATTATAATATTTTTACTTTAACTGTAAGGAATTAGCCATTATTAGTCTATTGTATACCTATACTATATACATATCTATCAAATATTATAAATTAAATATAAAAATGCATTAAGATTATTTACAGGGATAAAAATTGCTTAAGTTGATAGACAGAAAATTTGTTGGTGAGGGATGACTGGATTCATTCACGTCCAATGTTTTTGTAAATAATACTTATTTAGTATAAACAAGTATAAATAAGTTTAGTTTATTGTTTTTTCAAATAGTTACAAATTCAATATAATATAATGCAAAAAAATTTGCCTCTAAAAACCTGAGCTTGTGGGGAAACAAGAGTTCAAAATATTATTATTATTATGTTATTTATATAGAATATTTAATTTTGATTTTTTCGATATTTTTAGCCTTGGATCTATTTAGGTATTATTGAAATTTTTAGAATATTTTTGTAAAATAGTTTGCATTTTACATGCAAAAAATAATATAATTTAGGTATCATGAATAAAAACGAGTGACAAAATTATTTTTTCAACAATATATTTTTCTTCATTTTCTAACAATATAAAAAAAAAAACTGTACAGCAAATGGTAGGTAGTTTTTATTTATAAATTAATTTAAGATATTTATTGGCAAATTAACAATATTTTAAGTTTAATATTTAGACACAGGTATATCAAGGTATACCTAATGAAAAGTTATCAGTCTTTAACAGAAATACTTCACAAAAAAAAAAAAAACTACGGGATATGATAATAAATTATAAAATTAGGTAGGTACCTACTGACCTAAGAACCACAGACTAATAGACTAATAATTTTATGTACCTACCTATATTTTGTTTAATTTTCAATGTTTAGAACCAATATTTTCGGACAAGTTTTTGGATAGGTATATGAAAGCCAATATATAATAACCATTATTTTAACCCATATTTTTCATAATTTTCAATAGCTTTTTCTTTATTTCAAAAATTGACAAATTACTTTTTCAAAATAGGTACATGCTGATGAAACTTTGTGCTAAAAAAAGGGTATGCGTGAAAAACTTAGATGACAATGTTAAGTCTGCTGGTCGATAAATTGCTCAAAAAAAAAATTGTAAAATGAAAGAATATTTTGTTCCACTCAGAACTTAAAATTTAGACATTATTAAGTAGTTACCTATTAGTTTTTAGGGCATTATTATTACTTTTAACGACTTTTAATGTTTCTCCAGTTATCATTGTTTAAAAATATTTATTATAGGTAGGTAGGTATTTAAGTTAGAATCAATAATATTTGTATCTAAGATGGGTATTAGCCCCTCCCCCATAAATACACCACTGCCTGTAATCAATGTCTTAACGGAGTCTATAAAATTATTAAGTAGGTAGGTAAATAATATGGGTCTTTATTTATTACTCAGTGTTTTTAATAAACAATAATCTACCTAAAATTATTTGAAATTTTAGAATGAAATACCTAGTAATAATAAAAAATAAGTAAGTAGATTAGTCGATAAAAATAAGTAGGTACATTTTGATTTAAGTACTTAGCATAACCATTTAGGACAATTTAATACGTAGGTACATAAATTTAGGTACTGGCCAAGGTAAATACATTTAGTCCTATGAAAATAAGTAGGTACCTAGGTAAAGGCCTAGATATATATAATTACCATAAATAGCCTAAATAGATATAGGTACAAAACATAAAACTATTTTTAATAACTAAAACCAGGACTAAAACTATTAATCAAACAATTGAATACCTAGGTAAATAGGCTCGTAAATACCTAGTTAGGTACCTACCTAATCAAAATGATAAATTAAGTAGGTAAGTAATTCAATAAATAATTTACCTAACTTAATTTATAAGAAAAAATAAATAGGTACCTACCTACCTAGGTAAACCTAGTTACCTCGCTAGCTATCTACCTTTATACATAAAATTTTTACCTATTTTTTGATGAATTCTGGTTTTTGAATTATTCAATCAAATGATTTTTATTTTTACAACCAAAATTAATCAATATTGTTATTTACTTTTTAATAGCTAGGTAGTTACCTACCTATTATATTAGTTTTAGACAAAGTAGGTACCTATTAGACTATTTATTAGGTATTAGCAATATATATCCAAATTAGGTAGGTACCTAATAGTTACTATTTCTTCATTATATCTATAATATAGATATAGTACTAAAATAGGCACCTAGATTGAAATAACTATTTACAATTTACAATACTAGGTAGGTACCCAATTGGTACCTAGGTAGATGAAATTGGATTATTTAATTAATTAATTTTATTAACTGATTAATATGATTTTTGTAAAAATGTTTTCCTAGACACATCAGGAACATGTGTCTTTAAATTGTATTTAGTAGGTACATCGAATCAAATACAGCTAAGATAACATACTTTTAGTGTATCTTGTATTATTTTAGATAGGTAAATCATAATATTCAAATGATTCTGAGTGAAGTATTATTTTCATAGATAATTCCCGTTAGTTTCCCTAGGTACTTACCTATCTACTTTAAAAGAAAAACATTGAGATAATCAAAAAATAACCTCTCTAAAGTAGCTACCTACTAACTAGAATTTCTTTATATTACTCTTTATCAAAAATTCCTAAAATCATACTCAATTCTATAAACCAGAAAGTGTTAGAATTGACTTGGTGTTAGAATTTTACCTAACAACATCCTCAATGAGGTATTTTTATGTTTATTTTAGCATATTTAATGGGATACTTGTATAACTGTTATCTACGAGGTTATCTAGTAGATGATAATATTATGATACCAGTGGTGAAGAATTTGAGTAATTCAAATAATGAGGTGTAAAGATTCCGATCGAACGGACACGTTGAAACTATAGTAGATATACAATGTAGATTGGTTGATATAAGTATTAAGTACCTATATGATATGCGGCACTGGACAAGAGACGATACATACATTATGATTTAATATACCTACATATCTGTATGCCCAGTAAAAATGAACTACCTATCTATCTAATTAACCCAATATCCATTGGGCATCTATTTAATTTCACGACAAACCGATTGGTGCTGCCGTCACTACTAGAACAATGTTGTTTTTTGTATTCATTGTTCGTCTGTACACCTTTCCCTCGGCGGGGCACCGCTAACAGGACATGTCGACAAAAACATCCGCATTGCTAAAAGGCACATGCCGAAATTGTGGTCTAGGAAAGCAATGGCCTGCGGATTTGGATTTGTTTACCTAGGAGGTACTAATAACAACACGGGTCGTGTACGTACCTTGTGCCTAGAGAACGGTGAAAACGGCATGTCGCGTCCGTATCAAGGCATGACGGTAGTCGGCGATTGAGCAACACAGAGCGAAAATACGAACACGCGAAATTTTACGTTAACGGCGTGCCCGGTCGAAACAGACGATGGCGTGTCCGCGGCGGACGTACAGACTTCTTCGGTACTACGCGGCGGTCGGCGAAAAACAAATGCAACGGTAAATTAAGATTACCGTCGGTGACGCCGCTGCGTTCGACAGCATCGTGTTCACGTATATTCGAATTTCGAATCGATCTGATCGATCACGACCACTAGGAACCGTTCCCGTTATGTTATTTTCTCAGTGGAACCCGAGCGGCAGACTGTAGTCGGCGTATTCGGTACACAAAATAACACTGTCTCACTTTCCCCGGCAATAAACCATAATATTGTTTCACACGGCGACAATAAATAAAAAAAAAAAAAAACTAACACACACGAAAAGACACAAATAAAAATGCCAATTATTAAATACGAAACGAAAAAAAAAGAGAAAATATTTATTGGTAAAAAAATTATGTTTGCTGTACCGCGATCACGCGGCCTGTGTGCGACAACAACAATATTATTGAATAGACTGAAGGAGTCGAATTACCGGAGGCGGATAACGCACACACATCGACGCACGCACACACTGTACACGAGCGCAGCGCGCGCATACACACACACACACACACGGGCCCCACGGACGCACACACACGTGCACAAACTCACACACACTAACGCGACGGTGGTGGCGGTGGCTGGCCGGAATCTACGAACGAAAAACACGGTTGCACGTACACACACACACACACACAGACGGCACAGCGACAGCAGTCGACTGTGCTCCGGCGGGCCCGCACTGTCAGCGCCCACAAATTTCTCAGCTTTATCGACCAGTCGTCGGCGCTGTTGCAACCGGCAACCGCCACCGCGTACCCCACTACCCCCGTCGCGCCCACGCGCGCTCCGTTCAACTACCCGGCACATTCTTTCCCTTTTTTACGTACACATATTATATTCTTTTTGTCCGTCTCCGTCGCACTGCCGGCCGACTTCCTCCTCCAAGTGCCGTCTCTCTCCCGGCGTCTCGCTCTCTCTCCGTCACTCTCGTTCCATCTTCCTGGTCGTAACCACCGCTACAACCGACGTCCCTTTTTGCACGCGGGCAACAGGTTAAAACGTGCACAGACTCGCGTACGGCAGACATCGCGGCCGCTTACATGATTTTCAGACGACTGTCGCTGTACACCGCGGTCGTCATCAGGTATTTCAGACGGAAAAAAAAGAAAACACAAAAAAGTTTTGTACCTATTACGAAAATTCCATTTTACAGAAAAATGTCCGTGTTCGTCGGTCACGGTGATAAACATAGAGGAGTCCTTATCAAATCCACCGCGGTCTACACGGAGGAAGAGAACTTGGCGGAATTCGGTCCCAAGCTTGCGAGTAAATTTTTTGCATTTTTCTCCCTTTTCAAGGACGTCGTGTCCGGTCCATTGGTTCCCAAATAGGCCGTCGTTGACCTCAATAATTTTTTACCGGTCGGCCAACAACGGTCTTTTCTACCGACTTCCGAGGACGGTTTTCCGTACCGCGGTTGGTTCGTCGTGTCCCTTTGGACACCCCATTCGTTACGGGAAACCGTCATCGTTGTTGAACATCTGTGTGCATGACGCAATCGGTGTCAAACGGTTCATGTCGCATCATCGGCAACGACGAAAAACCGGTTGTGATGCACCGCGTGCGTATCGGCGTATACGAGAATCGTTGGTACGAGTAGTGGTCCCCCTTGAACGGCGGCGCCCGCGCACTCGTCATCTCTCGGCCGTTTCTATACATATTGTAATATTATTGTAGCTGCGCTTCACAACAAGCGGTCGACGAAACGTGTTTTGATAAAGATTATTTTTTAACACTCGTACTTCGCGCACCATATGGTTCAAAAGCTACTCATAATTCGTGTTTTTTTTTTTTTTTCATCTTTCTTGCATTTACCCGCCTTACGAATTCATAACAATACCGTAATAATATTATGAATCAGTTACGTAAACACCCGGAAATAATTAATCCTCACTCTTGATTCTTTTATAAACACGTGTGAATAAAGAGAACGAAACATGCCTTATTTTTAAGGGGTTCTGTATAGGAAATTTTAAGGATATATTTAGAAAAATTAAAATCTCGCGATTGAAAAATGTTTAAACCTAACCTGACCTCTATAAAAAAAAAAAAAAAAAATTATAGATCATATTAAGATGATCTAAATTTTTACTTTGTTAATTTTCAATAAAATTATTATTAATCGAGTTAAAGACCGCGGAATTGTCTATTTTTAAAAGTCTTATAACTCAACTAATAATAACTTAATTGAAAATCGCCCAAGTAAAAATTTAGATCTTTAATTATTTTTTCTAGAAGTTTTTGGACCCTAAAATAATTCAGTTTTCTAGAAACGTGTATTTCCCAAAGCATGTTTCACGAACGGAAAGGGTGTGATGTGATTTCGGCTAATTAATTACTAAATATTATATAGAAAGTATTGTCGAAATATTTACTGTTTGATTTGGTTATTACTTATTACCACGATTATTATGAAAAAATATATCACTTATATAGCATTTTTTATGGGGGAGGGCATACCCTTGAGTGATTTTGTGGATAATAATTACCCATTTATCTAAAATTGTGTATATAACACATGATTATATAAGTATATATTTTTTTTTTGGAATTTGTAGAAGGCACATGCCCCCTTCGCCCCCCTTGGATCTACGCCTGTTGTAATCTAAACTCAAAGTACGAGTATATTATAAGTTATAAGCAATAACATTATTTTATTATAATAATATTAACAATATATAACATGAAAATTTTATGTTTTCTATGTATAATAATATTGTTCTGTGATAAATAATAATATCATATTCTAATGACCAATGTTTTATAAGTATTAAAGCTTGTAGAATTATATTTATAATCAATAGAATGATATCGATAATAATCGAAAATATATATTTTAGTCCATGGTTTATATCTTCGTGATACTGTGAATACGTCTTGCCACAGTGGCGTTTCAGTGATAATTAATTTGGAAAACCCTTTTTTTTCTTGTAAAATGTTCAGCCCCCCTACCCTCACCAAATAAAAATCCTAGCTACGCAACTAACTTGCTACAAAACTGCTAAGATAGAATCATAAAATGTATAGGTAATAAAAAATACTAAATAATAATGGCATTAAGTACTGAATATATTGTTTAAGTACCTCCTACTTCTAAAATAAATCATAAAACCAATTATTATTTAATATTTTACATACCTACATTAGATTTAAAAATCTTATATAATATAGATTTTTTAAATTTGACTAAAAACACTATTTTAAACGAATGTTTTTATTGATGATTAAAACAGGAGTTTTAAACAAATTTTATGTTTTTTTTCTGATGTTTTAAACATGACAACCTTACCTATAGGTATAATGTATGGGTATATAAGAACTGGCCCATTTTGCCACGAAGGTCGTGCGACGTGCATGCCTATAATTATAACTGTTTAGAATTTTAAATGATAGGTACTTAAATATAGTAGTCAGGGAATTGACATTTTTAATCATATTCGTTTAGTATTCATTTTAGAATTATTCACACACATTATAGTTGTAAATACGAATTGATAAGTGGCAATTTTTGGATAAATTTATATATACATTTTAATTTTTAATTATACTAGATTAGTGAAAACTGGTTTCTCTTTTTAACACTTAATAGTATAGTATAAACCTATATATGCACCTATTTTTATGTGAGTGGCTATACAATGTTTAATTTTTCCAATTAAGCATGCACTATTCAATTCCGCATTCGAGAAATTGTATAATATTAATCGCTGATTACACGTATTATTGTGTATTTGTGTAGTACTACCTATAGTCTATACTTTATAGTAAACACTATATTAATTTTATTATTAAAATATTGAAAATACTGCATTCTTACTATTTTGTGTGCATTTGATATTAATGTATTATCGATCGTTTATATAGGGTATATACTATATAGAGATTTATTCTAGAATAAGTAAATATTTTTTTTCAATATAATATAATTAGGTATGTTTGGTTGTGTGCAAGGTGATTCACTTAACTTCCTCGCTGTATATATTGTGATTGCGTAATCGCGATGAAGTTTTTAATTTGTTCTATTCCACCACAAAGTTGTAAACTGCAAATTCTAAGCAATATATAACCTTGTACATATTTTATGTATTTTATTGTATTGACGTATATAAATCGTATAATTAATGGATAATGTGATTCATAGTTTTGAATTTAAATCCATTATTTTATAGGCCAAATTACTAAATTTTCAAAATCTTGTTATTTATTATCGATATAATAATATTTAGTTATTTCTACGCCATAATACATGTAACAATATATATATAAATAAACTAGATATTTTATACATATCTTTTATTAATTTTTATACAATGTTATTATATCAATGTATCATATATTATAAATAAAATAAATTAATGTACCAAAAAAGTCATCTATAGTAGATCGAGTCTTAATTTTTTAAAGGATTTTTAAAGGTCAGTTCAAATATGTTTTACTATATATTGCATCTGTTATAATCAATATAGATACTCTGAGGATTAATGAGTACGAATTGATTCCCGAGCTTCCCTTACAGTGTTCAAATTGGTTCCCGTTTAGAAATGGATCAATATTTGGAGCTTCTCAATATATTAACACATGTGTTTTTACTGCAGTAAAATGTAATTTTATAGTTTAAATTCAATAAACATTCCTAATTTTAACTGTAAATAATATAGGTGCTGATAACAATACTGTAGTTTATTCATTATGAGTTTTGGGTATTTTTCTAGTACCTAATATATAATAGGTATATAGTTTTTTGTAAATATTTATTTCTATTTTAAAATTTTTTTTTTTTCAAAATGTTAACACAAAAATGTTCCGGCATTTTTCATCATTAAAATGGGTATTTGTGCGTTAAGTTTTCAATTAATAAATTATATCTCAATTTATAGGTTTATTATAATCATTTATCCAAATCACATATTTATGCGTCACCAAGTGATTTTAAATTACTTATTAAAATGCGTATATTAAAACCTTTTAAAAGGAATTTATTGCATAAAACATTTATTTTTAAATTTCTTTGTGCTCAAATTTCCTGCGCTCAATTTTCTATACGATTTTATATATACTATAATTCATCCGGTTTTCAATCAGATGATGCATCTGATTAAAAGTCGAGAACGACGTCGTTTGGTTATTAAATGCGAAATGCAGATTTCATGAAAAAACATAGTATCTACACACGGTTAAAACTTAAAATTATTATTAATATTTTTTTTTTCTGTTAACAGCCCAAGGCTGGTTGGCAGCATTCCTCCATTCTTCCCTCTTCTTTGCTTTCTTTTTTAAATCATAATATGTTTCGCATCCCATATCCCTAACTACTTGACCCATGAATTCTAGTGGTGGCCTTCCTCGACTATTCTATTCTTCTATTATTCTTCCAAGTAGATTATTATGTCGTAATGTATGTCCAATCAGCTTAGCTCTCCTAGTCTTCAGAGCTTTCATAAAACTTCTTTCTTCTTCTTCTCTTCGAAATACTTATACATTCGTTATATAATCTATCCAACTTATTTTAAGAAGTCTTCTGTAACACCACACTTCAAATTCAAGTTGCCAAAGTGCTACCCTCTAAACATAGATCTTTAGTAGATTTTTCCTTATTCTTATATCTATACTTTTGGAAGTAAGTAGGCTCTTTTTTTCTTTGGAATGTACATCGTGCCTGTCGTAATCTGTATCTTATTTCTTTCTTCTTCTTATATCTTCCACTGCTTGTTACAATACTTCCCAAGTATTTATATTCCTCGACTACTTCCAATGTATCACCCTCTAGTTCTACATCAGGTCTGGCTATTTCATTACGACTACACACGAGGATTTTAGTTTTCTATTTATTTATTTTCATATTATATTCGTCCTTGAATATAATATTCATTGTCGTTAAAATATTTTGTAAGTTTTCTTCACTCTCTATTAATACTGCAATATCATCTGCTATACTGGCGATATTTTGGTTGCGCGATATTTTCGTCATGCGATTTTTACCGGTGATATTTTGACGATAATTCATTTATAATATATATTTTAATTAAAACGCAGGTATTATATAAGCACAAAGTTATTTTAATGCATATATCTTATTACTATATACATTTTTATTATCTAGCTATATTTATTACTATAGGTGTATCTTATAACTTATTTATTATTATGTTTGTACCGACTTTATATTATTTCATTCACGATCATATTATTATATTATATTCATTCATACATTTCAAGAATAATGTACCTACATATATTCACACTTGTGTATGGAGATGGGAAGATAGAAAATAAAAGAAGATGTAGAGAAATGGATTGGATGGAGCTATCATATGATATCATTGGATAGGGAAATCTGGAGTCAAATTTGTTGGACGGCATGGTCTTGAAGGCTGAAGTCACGAGAGAAAAATAAAATTCACTCTGGTGTATCGTATAATTTATAACATGAAATATATAACCAATATATTTACATATAATTTATTGTATACAATTACAATTAAAATATTATATGTAAATTATTAAAATGAAGTTCCAATATGTTAGAATATGATTTATCTATTATTAATTTGAAGGTTGCGTACATCTTTTTTAAAATTATAAATTTTCATATCACTTATCAATGCGACGCAATGGAAATATTATAGATAGATTATTTTATATTATTTTAAATTCTATTCGCGATTATACGAGTATTTTATGAGTTATCTGCTTACAATAGATGACGACTTTTTTACCTGGTCGAATCACGGAACGAGTGGGTGGGAAAATGTTTTTATAGGTTTATTTTCTTGTTTATTGTTAGTTATGGTCGACGGGCGAGTGTAGCATGAAAGTGTTCTTATTTTGTTTTCACCTATTATTATTTATATTTGTATTCGTAAAGTTGTACAATAAATTCTTTGATATTATAAAAAATACACGAGCCGCATATAGGTGGCGTTCTCATCCGTTTTACGGCCGACTGTATAACGTGACACTATCTACCTACCTGTATATGAGAACCAATTGGCAATTCTGTCAGTAGGTATGGAAGAATCTTCAAATTGAACTCGTTTTCAGACAAATTCGTTTATACTATCATTGTACCTTCTTAAAAATTTTCATTATGATCGAACCATGGAACGAGTGGGTGAAGAAATGTTTTTACAGGTAATTCTGCTCTCTGCTATACTCCCCATAAATAGATAA
Source organism: Pemphigus obesinymphae (assembly GCA_025469235.1). Taxonomy (NCBI): domain Eukaryota; kingdom Metazoa; phylum Arthropoda; class Insecta; order Hemiptera; family Aphididae; genus Pemphigus; species Pemphigus obesinymphae. Next base: position 45,063 of record JAIPRL010001825.1, on the reverse strand, counting down.
TACTATATTACTGCAGTTATTCAAAAAATATGGTAATACTCATATGTTCTACATACAGGGATGTCATAACGGGTTTTAACCAGAGTTAAAAACTCGTCTAACCCTAAAAAAAAATAAAAATTATTTTAAACCGAAACCCGTAATCCGGAACAAATCGAAACCGTTTATTAACCACGTACCTCGAATCAAGCCAAAATTAAAACCATTGTTTAACCCGCAACTCGAAATTATTTCTAATTGGACAAACTTTTGAATGTTCAATAATTCAAAAGTTGGGTAACTTCATTCTATAAATCAGTGATTATAAATGATAAAATACTGAAATAGAAATGAAATATTTTAATAGGTAGGTATTATGTCATATATATATACCATATTTTGGAAATAATCAATTGTTTTTCTGTTAATACCAACCAACTATATATAGTTTGATTATGGAAAAAATACAAAAAAAAGTTAATATTGATTATTGTTTAATGATCAAGAATGTTATAACAATATATTTATATTTTTATCGATAAAAAATTACTTGTAGCACAGAACCATTCAATAATATGTTAAATTCTGTGGCAGAACCTATTTTAAATACGACGTAACGTACCTACATACTCCTTTACAGGTCATATACATTTTTTTTTATAAGACAGTACAAAAAATTTGATATATTGTGTTTGTATAAAATAATATAGTTACCTACTCAATACTTAATAAAAAAAACCCAATGTACAATCTATCCCTTCTCCAAAATTGTGCCAATGCATTTAGTGCTACTTTAAAAAAATTTATTTTTATTGATTTATTTTAAGATTTAATTAAAAAAATTTTAATTCATTATTTTTAGTTTTAGCTTTTAACTTATAACGTAAAACGTTTCAGCTTATAACGTAAAATATACATGATCCAATAATAATTGGAGTACACAAAAAGGAAAAAATATTTTGAACGTGAAACTTGAAAATTGAGCTTGAAAAAAAATTGAATTGTTTTTTAACACTGTATCCGGACACAAAAAAAATTTAAACCGCGTTTTTTAAACTTATATCCAGAACTTGAATAATTTTAACACATTTTCTAACCAGTAAATCGAAATTTGAAATTTTTAACCCGTTTTGACTCTCTGCCTTTACATAAGAATTAAATATAAATTATAGTACGACTTAGGAGTTAGGAGTAGATAATATATAAATATAGGTAAATATTATTTATATATAATTATATATAGGTATATATTAAGAAGGTGCCACACCATTAATTTTGATAAGGTTCTATCGTTCTATGTAAATATAAGTAATTTTATGATTTTACATCATGAATAACTTTTGAGGGAGTTGCATTAAAATTACGAACATTTTAAAAACTACTTGACACCAGTGTAAAATAAAAATGTATAGGTATACTTTTTATTATTATCATATATTATATATAAGTACTAAAACATTTTGTCGTTATTTATTATTAGCTTTTAACTTTTAAGATAAACTGACAATTAAATAATAATAATTATAGATATAATATACGTATTACCTACATTATATTATATTTTGATTACATTTTTATAATATTCTTTTCACTATTTCCATAAATCATAATATGTGTATTTATTATACTTATTTTCTAATATTTTAAATTTCGAGTATAATGAGAAACTATCGGTGTTTAAAACGCTATGGTCTTTTTTTAAGTATTATTTTTTCACTTTTAGGAGATTAAAATAACTTTCAGAATTTTATTGTACCTATAACATTAAATTAAGAATTGTATATAACTTGTATATTATATTACAAAAAAATTGAAATATTTCCATTTTTATCCAAGAAATACAAAAAATATAACCAATGATTTATTAACAACTGTTTAGAACTATTTTTCAAGCACAATAAAAATCACCAATTATTTCAAATAATACAACTTCTTAACGTATCCGCCCACAGTGGTTTTCTGCCCACCTAAAGTAGTTATAGTGACCTATCAAATGTGCAAAGAATGTCCACTTTTTTTATTATTCGGTATATTCAACGTTTTATAAGAATTTGTCTTTAGTTTATAATATTTCAACATGTCTTTTTTTCATAAAATTATACTCGAATTTTTCTGGACGAAAATGATGTCTCATTTCGTACTATCCACTACATTTTGTTTCAAAGTTTTTTAATAGAATAATAATATAAAACTTTCATAGACCAAAAATAATTTAATTAAATTAATCTGATTTTGCTGTTAAGACACTGAAAAAATATTGTTATTTGTTGTTAAAAGTAGTTAATCGTTTATTAATTATTTAAGTTTATGTTAGATTATAGTTTACCAAAAATTCATTTTACTTCGGCTAACCTTTTCAACTTGGAGCTCTTATAAACTTCAAAAATGTATTAAACTATTAAATAGTTATTCGAGTTCTCTTAAAAGTAGGTATATATCGTGTGTAGTGTATACTATATATAATGATTTTACTGAGCCTATAATACTTATTTTATTACAATATGCAATATAAGATTAAAGTGCACTGTGTAGCGAGAGTATAATTTTATTTATCACCGGAAACGTTTTATAAAAGCTGATTAAAATATATACTTGTACATTTATATATAATCATGGTTACTTATTGTGTCGTGAATAATGAAATATAATTTTAATAATAAAACATTGGAACGTTATTAAATCCGAAATTGTAATAAATAATTTAAATCTAATATTGTAATTTTCAATTTAATCTACAAGATTTGAGAACAATGCAACTATTATATATATAGTATATATGTATCTAATATATATTTACATATATGATATATATAAATAATATTTTTAATTTTTATAATTTGTAGTTGTGGTTTTATTCAATGTATGGATATTTTTAGAGTGATCAGTGTTTCATTGTAAAACTATGTTACTATATCTTTATCTTTATCTTTTATTATATTATATTATATTATATATATATATATATAATTCTTCGATACGTGTGTATGTCACTAAGCTCCTCCTAAATGACTGAACCAATTTTGATGAAATTTTATGTGTGTTTGGGTTGGTCTCCGGATGGTTTAGATTCATAATTGGACCTGGTAGGTGGCACTGCAATCGAATTCTAGAAAAAAAATGTTATTATTTTTTGATAAAATTTTATTTTTTTTTTTTAAGACTTTTTGCATATCATAACATATAGCCCCAAAATTTCAACCCCACCCCCCAATATTTAAAAAGTATATATTATAATTCTTATATATATAAAAAAAAACAGGCCTTTTTTATGTACCACGTTATAGAGTTGTTCCAAATACTTCTCTGAGTGTCAACTCATCGCTCATTTTTTCATTTTTTGTCTTTAGTGGAGAGAGAAAGTATGTTATATACCTGTACTATGTTTCTGAAGACACTGTTGAAATTTTTACAATTTTTTTTTTACACAGTTGTTCCAATTACTTCCCTGAGTGTCCATATGTCGCTCATTTTTTTTATTTTATTGAATAATAAAATAGAATAGTAAAAAATGGAGTAGATTTGGATAATAACTGTTGTCTGTTTCTCACATGGACAATTGTACGTAGCATTTCCTAAAGTTGGAAGACCTTACTATTTATATGTTTATGCACCACAAAATAAAACTCTGAATGTATGGTATATCAAGTGGTTTTTACTTAAGTATTTTTTAGTACATTATTTTATTCAGAGTTCTATATCTAGGTATAATAGATTTAATATATAAGCGTATAAAAATATGTTTATAGAATCATTTTTAAATATATCATAAATTAATTAATAATACTTTTATTATAAATAATTACATTTTCGTTCAAAACTGCTAACGGATGATGTTGAGTAATTCAGCTAGTATAATATAAATTATTTCAATTAATCTGCTCCCAATTCTACTACCTCACGCCACACATATTGTTATGATAAATTTATCTCTATCCATAATATTTTTTTATACGCATTATTTCCATATATTTATCATTAAAATATATGTTTCATAAATGTATTTAGGTAATCAATCAAATCTTCAAACTCCAATTTCTACACATTTGTTATTCTTTACTTTATATCTTTATATATATATATATATTATCTTATATTATACCTTTTATAATGATGTCTCAAAGAATGAATTTGTATTTATCAAACAAAAGCAGAAATCCTTTTTTAAATTATTTTTAATTTTGCTATTTTTGTTAAGAGATATAGGTACATAATTTTTGCAAAATTGTATAATAGGAATTAACAGTAAGTTTTAATTAGATTAAAAAATTCTAAAAATATTAACGAACTTTAATTAAATTTCTACTCAAACTTTAAAGTTAACTTTTCTACCTTGACATTAAATACCTAGAAAAGAAATACACCTAAACCGTATTTAATTTAACCTTGTTACTTACTTGACGTGGTGTTAAATAATAAATTGGGATGATATTTTCAAAATAAACTGTCCGAGTAAGCGAAGCAATCGAGTGACTATACTCGGTTTATAGGTAGGTACAACTGAAAGAAGTAATATAAAATATATGATTAACTTTAGGTGCATTGGTAAATGGTAACCAAAATAATATACTGGCCGAACCCAGACTCGTGGAAACCTTAATGTATAACCAAGTTGGTGATGACGTAATTAATTTTATGAACCCATAAGAATTTCTTTTACTTATAACTTATAGAATTCATAACTTAAATTTGTTTTTGAATACATATGATTAAGCATTATTTTTAAAAGTAAAACTTGAGAATAGATTTAAAAATAAACTATAAATTTAGTCCCGAGAGTTAGAAGGGGATCCCTGCCTTGAAGTGATCTTCTCTAGATGTAGGTATACACACGCCATTATTTAGTTTTGCAGTTTTGCAATTTTTAACCCTATATAGGTACTATAAATCTGAATACATTAAAAGAAAATTTGTTTTAGTTTAGCATCACATATTGTTGTAGTAGTATAATTCAATTTAAATGTTGTGAAGGGATTAACATATTATGTAGGTATGTTTTTACCAATTATACGTACCTATATTTCACGTAGGAACTTATACTCATCCAACAAGATACACACACCATAGTCGAAAAATGTTTAACCAATAACTTTTATGATTTGAATAAAGGCAATCTAGGACCTAGGGGTTTCTTGAACCTGGACCAAAATTGGGATTAACAAAAACCCTAAGCAATCGGGGGGAGGGGTACTAAGAATAAGTTATTTCAGATTTTATTAGATAGGGGCTAAATTTTACCAGATCTTTTACAATTAATAAATGTTTATTCCTCCTATGGTTTTTACGTTTAAAAATTAAACTTAAACTAATTAAACAGGGTCGATATTTAAAACCATAGTGGGGTTTAAATATAAAAAATATTTAGATGTAGAAATGTGCATCAATATGAAATTGAAAGAACAAATAATTCATTGACAAATAAGATTAGAAATAATGATCTCTATGATAAAAGAGTTACGTAATATACCTATTAAGTATGTACCTACTAGTATGTATCTATTAAGTGAAAAAAATGTGAGATTAATTTACTTAACACTCGTTGAACCAATCATTTAATTTTATGAAATAATAGGTTGGAGAGGGTCCTTCGATAAAGTTCACGATTACAAACCAGTCCGAATTCATTAATTCGTGTCGCCTTAAAACAAGATACGAGATTACATACTAAAACATTATACAAACATTTTAATATTCTAAACATCAAGCAATTATATCTAAAATCAACTGTAATTTAAAAAAATATGTTTAACATAGGTACCACCTTTGTATCATGGAGTTAACACCAGGTGTGTTGAAAACTATTTTTTAGTACATTGGTCTCAAAAACGGATTCATCTAAATAATATGAATTTATCAGAATAAAATTAATTAATTCAACCAAAACATTAGTACATTTACAACTACAAATATTCAAAAAATATTTTTCTTAGTACTTTCTTTATGATTTTGACACTGATTCGTATAATACATTTTTTATATTCACAATAATTAAAAATGTAATATTATTATTCATGTATTGTTTATTATTGTATGTTGTTAATTTTATTGTATTTTCTCTGTATATTATTTTATATTTCTTCATGACGTATCTATTATAATAACTCTGGGCCTATACGCGAGAATTCTCAGTAAAGCCCGCCCAATATTCTTATGAGAAATCTAATTGAATAAATACGAAAAATATAACAAATCGTAAAATAAATATAGAAAAACAATTTTAAATGTTTAATAAAATAATGAGTACAGTAGGTACGTATGCATATCAGAGGAAAAACACAATAAAATAAGATAATAATCAGTAGTACTGTAGTAGTAGTATACGTTTAATATTATATATAAATGATAATATTTTTATATTTATTAAAAATTAATTTTAATTTGGCCTTAATTAGATAGGGGAAAAAACCTTTTTGCCCTTTTCTAAATGACATTACTGACTTTGACGATATTGAATTATAGTTCAATCCAATTGTCCAGACTGACAATACTGTCACAGGCATTTTGTGGTACGACAAATACGTCTTCCGATCGCGCGTTTAAAGTCAGAAACATTAATGGGATTTGAGTTAATATAAATAGAGGAATAAAAGATATATTTATGAGTTTTGTATATATTATGAAAACATAGTTTATTTTAATTAATATGTAATATAATGCAATAAAGTAATGGATAATGTTATAAACTAGAAAATTGTTTTACCGCTTTCTTTAGTTTTAAATATAATAACTTTAAATTATTTTAATTTAAAAATGAATTACAAAAATAAAATGTACAAAAAGTGAAAACATATTAATTTAGTATAGGTTCTGGTTCAATAAATATTAGTATACACTTTAATTATTTACCTACCGTAATTTCCGAATCGTCAGTTTACTGCTTATCAATATTTTTGAAGTAGGTTAGTAGGTACCTAGGTAATTTAATAATTGACTAAGTTTATGTACACTTAATAATAATAATAACTTTATTTAATGTAGTAAATACATTTAAAAAATTCACTTGATTTCTAAACACAATTACATTGTATAATTTTAAATTACTTTATATATGGGTATACTTATAAAGGATAACAGACTGTGGAAAATCACTTATTTTAGGGAAATTTTCTATTACACATACTTGTTGACATGGATCTAGTTAATCTTTTGTGGTAGGTATTTGGTATATTATATAATTACATTATAAAAGTGAACGGAAATTCGGTTTCCCGGGTAATATCTTAATCATTTGTGCAAAAAACATATGAGTATAGGTACATGCAAATAATAAAATATTCATTGACTACAATCTATATAATAATATATCATTTACATATTATATATTTTTTGATTTTCAAATAATATACCTAGGTATGTTTGTATATATGTAATTAAAATATTATAATATTTTCGATTTTTCTATTTTATAATGCCTGGTTAAAATTTGCCTATTAAAATTCGAAACCATTATTTATTTAATAACAATAATAATTACAACTTATTATTACGAATTTTATGATATAAAACATTAAATGAACTCTAAAGAATATTAATTAAGTACTATAATATAAAAGCTATATTTATAAAACATGTATTTAATAATCAAAAGATCAATCATATTGTTCAGCTTATTTCGATTATTTTAGTATTTTAAAGTTTGATCATTGAGCATATACATGATTTATGAAGTTAAATCACATTTTAATTTAAAAATATGTGTTTGAGAGTTAAGTTTTAATACTTTTTTAATGCCATATGTGTTTGATATATTATAAAATATTAACTACAAACCATATGTAAATAAATACGTTTTAAAGTATTTCCAACTTCCTGCTATGAATCATGTCACATACTTGCAGGTTGGATTTAAATTGAAAATTACATAAAATAAATCGTCTTCTAACATATCAATAATATATCCAATATCAGAAATAATATAGACTTAACTACATAATTTATGAACCTACATATTATGTAATTCAACTATATTATGTATATTTATTATTTCCACAATTTTATCCACATTTGTTGTACAGCAGTGTAGTTAAAATAAATTTTAATTTCTTGAGTCACTTAATTCGTTAAATACCAATAACTTTTCCATTTTCTTAACACCAAAGTTATAATAGGTGGTAAAAAACTTATTGTAAAAATTTAATATAACTAGTATTATACATTTATACGCTTAAATGATAATAATATTTAGTTTTGAAAATATTATTCAATAAAATAAGTCAGTATTTTTCATTTTCTATCAATCCTATATCATTGTATTCGGTAGATACGGGAGAACATAATACCATATATATGAAATAAATATAATATTAAAATATTTGAAAACTAAATATATAAATAACAGTATTATAGTTTATAAAAAAAACACGAGTGGAAGTGGTCCATCTTTATATAGGATTGACCCATTTCATTTCCTTTCCATCCCCTTTGTAGTGTCATTTTCTATTTCCTTTGTATGTTTATAAATCTCTGTATGCATTTTTATGCAAATATCCTATACCATATATTTTAAATTTAACCAAAATATACAATAAATGTCAATGTGTGGTATTTGTATGGACGTATACCTACTTACCTATCCATCATATTATAAAAAATAATAGATATTTTTATCTTTAGAATTTCAGATATACTTTTATAATATTTATGTAACATATACTTTAATCATTAACATAAATAAACATTAAAAAACATAATTTAAAAAAGGTATTTATTAGTCATGATATAACTAAGCATTCTTAGTTTACGAGTACCTATATAGTATAATATATCTAGGTACTTATTTATAAGTATTAAAATTGAGGCTTTATATTTATTTTCTGTTACTTTTCTTATCTGATTCAATATTGAAAGTTTTGTTAAATGTTATTTAAAATAGTTAAATACTTTAGGTACCGTACCTCTTAGATAGAAGTACACATACATCCAAAAATATTTTTTCATTTAATTATTTCGATGTATATGTTAGTAAACCTATAATAGAAAACTGAAAGTATAAATAGCATAACAATAGTTACTATTTGACACACATTAAAACATTAAATATTATGTCTTATATAAACGTAATAATTTATCGAATGTTTTAGCCATAATTTATTTATCAAAATCATTTTACTGGCAATGACATGATTTTTGATAAATTTAGTAATGCAATAAAAATAATTAAAATAAATGTTAAATATTTAATTATATTTATATACTGTCCTTTACCTAAATCAAAGTTAGATATTATAATGAAACATTATAATATATTTTCTACCCACACATTAACTAGTATACAAGGATATAACTACTATATAATCTTGATTTTTTTTCTATATATTATATTTACAAAATCTCAATTACAATAGTTAAATTATATATTATAATACTTAGTGGAATATGCCCTTGAAAATAATTAAAATATATAGGTATGCTTTTAAAAAAAAATCTATGAAATATTGAAATATATGCAAAAGTATGCATTTAAAGCCGTTTGTACTTTGATTTGTGTCGTAAAATTAATTTTGAACTAACTTACAAGTATTACACAGCTGATTCCATCTACACAACACGTAATAATAATTATTATAGATAATAATAATAAAAATAATAAATATTCCAATACACAGAATTCCTGGGCCTAAATATTTTGTAATAGACTAATATTGTTGTTCATTAACTAAATACTTACCTATCTAAATATAGTAATTTTGAATATATCTATCACAAAGAGAAAATAAAACAAATTCAGTTTCTAATTATGTATATTCTAAAATATCCTCATGTTTTCTTTAATAATAGTGTCTGTTTACTGTTTAGTAGTTTTTTTGATTTTAAAATAAAATGTGTATACCTATATATTTTATATAAATACCTTATTATAGTCTTTTTAAATTAATTAAACTTCTAAAGAATACAAAATTAAGGTTATATGAATAACTATTGTCATTATAATATGGTTTACTTTACCAAAATAAATGAATATTCAATAGCTATTATTCGTCATACCTAAACAGTACAACTATATTATACTTCAGAATGGAGCGACACGTAGTATATCTACTACATATAATTATTATAACCTATTGATTTATAATTATTCATCTATACCTTAAGTACATTGCTAACTTTTGCATAAAAATCATTCTTTACTTTTGATAAAAAAAAAAAATGTTGAATATATTATGGTAGGTACATTACGCGTATATGAAGTAGATGAGTGGGTTATATATTTATCATCTTTAAATATGTATAAGTACAATTAATTAGGTAATAATAAAACATCAACATTTGTAATTAATGTTACATACGCGTATTATATAACTATAGTGTAAATATAAAAGATGATGATTTCAACTAAGTAGTATAAGTACGATGTCTATAATTATTGGTTTAAACTTTAACTAGATATTTAGGCCTTCCTGCAGTAAATTCGTAATGGACTATCAATCTAAAACGAATAAAATACATTTTTTATGAGCCAGAATCGTCTCGTGTGTTTAGTTTAATTATCATATCCCAAGTCTTATGGTAGTAAAGGCTAAGTACAATTTTAAAAATGTAATATACTAGCATTGAGTTATAGTACTTCATAAAAAACGTAATTATATGCTTTCACTACTTCCCATTTATTTGAGGGACCCACCCTCTATATTCTATTCTCACCATTGCATTCTGTTTTGTGTTACGCACATACGGCCCACCGACCGACACCCTCCTATATACATAACTCTTGTTAACACATCCATCTATTTCGTCTTCGATCTCCCCTATATATCTGTGGTTCTATGTTCGACAGTGATGTAATCTCTAATCAAAATTTTCGGTCTCCACTCTTAAACGAGTTATATATTTTTACAAGATTAATACAATACATACCATGTATACAAGTACGATATATTATAACTAAAAAATAACGTATTTCTCTCGTTATTCGTTGTACGAGTAATCATTGCTAATAAATAGTAAATACATATTTGTATATATATATAATTTATACAAATACTCTTCTCTGTCCGACATTAATATTAATAATTAAATTATAACTATCGTAAGAAAATAAGAGACAATTAAAAACATTATGTCGAGAAAACTTTAGTCTTATCATCGCATATTATAAGTATATAGATCTAAGACGTTATTTTCCTCTCGTGAATAATTGTCGTTGCAACTTGGCGCGTTAAATCTTCTTGACAGTTAATTCCAAAGAACATAAAGATGCGCGTCGGCACACTCCGGCAAAGTTCGCTATTATAATAACAGCAGTGTATCAAAACAAAGTTCTATATTATTATTAAATATATATATATATATAGGCATACTGCATACGAACGGGAAAATATACGTATAATGATTTGATTCGTTTCGATATTCCGTCGAGGACAACATTATAATCGTCTTACACCGTCGTGGGCTTATATAACGCGCCGTATGTCAAACAATGGGTCCAACAACTCCTCCAACAACTTATAATATGTATACTTGTACATAATATTATGCACTTGTTCGTCAAGCCTTACTTATTTACGCGCCAGTGGCCACCACCACCAACACTACATATACGGTGCAGCAACGCGCGTATTATGTATACGTATAGGTACACATGTACGGACTCGTATAGGTGTTTCCTTATTATTATTATTATTATTATTATTATTATTATTATTATCGTTATTATTATTATTATTATTATAATTTCAAACTTTAGAAACTAGGGTGTTTAAATTACATAACTTACGGGCGTATAGTGTAGGGTATACACTTATAGTACTACCGCGGGCCGAGTTTAATGTCTCTCGCCCCTATTTTCAAGACCACACGTAAAATATAACAGTACCTATACGTAAAAGAGGCGGTTTCGGCGTCGTCAAGGTGGTGCGGATGCCGGTGGCGGGCAGCAGCGGTACGTGAAATCCGTCGTCGTCCGTCGGGCACAGTGGGTAATTTGCGTGCGTGCCAGTGGGTGAAAAAAAAAACGGGTTGGGTACCTACACGAAAAGCTGTCGCCACCGTGGCGGCGTGACGACGGATTTCCCGTAGAAAACGAAAACAATATTACACTATATTTTTCGTCCGTTTTTGTTTTATGCGTCCGACGTCATTGTGTCGTGTGTGCGTTGTTTAATAGTCGAAAAATTACATTTCACGCCGTTGATTAGTTTGATGGAAAAAAGCAATTTGAACGTCGGACGGCAATGTGTAATCGGGTTATTCCCAGAGACTTAATAAATAACCGGGGGTTTTATTTTTTTATTTTATTTTTAGGGCTCCCAAGAGGCGCCCATTGATCTGACTTCAGGCGAGTAGCGCAGGCCAGGAAAGGTGCACACTCGCACGCGCGCTGGATGGGAAGACACGCGCGTGTACACACACACACATGGACACACGCGCGCTAGACCGATATATTGGTGTCTTGTCGTCACGCAGTGGCGTATATACTGCAGGGGAGGCCTAGGGCAAGTGTTCTCTTTTTAAATTTAATTTTCACTGTCCCCGCAGTGGTGGTTCTTGATAAACGTTGAGGGGCGACACGGCCGGCAAAAAGTGTTTTTTCGTTTATATTTCATACTTATAGGTTTCCAAATATAAGTTTAGACAATTTGATTTATCCCCGATGTTTTTTCACCATTATTTTAGATTCCGAGCGTAGCGAGCTTTTCTCTTTTTCTCTTTTAACAAATTTTCTACCAGAAGGAGTGCTCCGATATTTACATTCTTACTTTGTTTCCGGTAGCATATTGCATCTAGTTGGTACTTTAAAGAGGTAATTTTTCGATTTTCGAAGTAGTGTTTTAATTCGTTAGGAAAAACTACCAAAAAATTATGAAAAAACGACGATTTTGTCAAATCGAGATTTTTCATTCCTTTAAAATTTCGAAAATAATGACTTTAAAATCTTGAAATTTACATCAAATATTTAATTTAGTAATATATTCCCGTTGATTAAATAATTTTAAATATTTTTGCAATTTTTGGCTATTTATAGACATTTTAGATTTTGAGGTTTATAAGTCCTAAAAGGGGTAATTTGGGTTTTAAGACCTAAAAATTTTATTCTATGTTTAATATCCGTTACTCTAACTAAATTTAAAAAATTGACAGGAGAATGTGATACTTATTTTTTTTCTTCTTTTTCTCTGTTAACAAATTTTCTACTTGAAGGAGATAGAAGTAGGAGTGTTCCGATCTTTATAAGCTTATATTGTTTCCGGTAGAAAATTGCATCTAGTTGGTACCTACTTTAAAAAAGTCATTTTTCGATGTTCTCAATAATTTTTTAACGCGTAGGAAAATCGAGATTTTTAATTTCTTCGGATATCAAAAATTAGTACTTACACTCTATAAACTATAGATATAAATAACAACTATTTGTTATCTACTTCAATGTCACTAGTTTAGACAAATCATTGGAATCATAATTGTTTATTTTGAATAATTTATTATAGACTATAGTCTATAATAATAATAATAATATAGTCTATATATATACTAAAATAATGCAACCAATAAAGATTTAAAAAAAAAGATCAAGGAACCACCTACACCCCCCCCCCTCGTAAAACCGTCACTCTGTCAAAGTAACACAATAAAAATAATATATCTATAAATATTCTTATATGAATTACTGCGTCTATATTATATTATGATATCGTTAAGACATTTTGAAACTAAACCAAACAAACGATTCCAAACAATTTTGAAAGATAAAGCTTTTTTACTATGTACCTACTTGAAGGGTTTCAAAACCTTTTAACTATTCGAAAACGGTTTAGAAATGGACCATGTAAATGGGGATTATATTATATATTATTGTTACTAGTAATTTAATCAAAATGTTATGCGTCTCTTAAAAATAATTAAGATTAATTTTAGAAAATATATTATGATCTATTATAATATTATGACTGTAAGAAAAAATAAATGTAAAAGCCAATTTATTTTTAAACATAAAATTCTATAATTTTTAAAACGTTTGGATAGAAATCGTACTAAATCATTTTTAAGTATTCATGTGTAAATATTTAGTACTTACCTACTTTGTTTTTAAAACCGTTTTGAAATATTTTAAATCTTTTTATCGGCATCATATACACGTAGTAAATGAAAACTTACTGAAAACTTTTCTAGTGTCTGATATAATTTTGACAAAATAAAAATATAATTGTTTCCCATGAACCTGTATAGATTATATTGTGGATTCACCTGCAAGATCGTCGTATCATACATTATATTAAATTATATTCTGATCAGGATTAGAGAGAGAAGGATATATGGACTTCGACCGGCGGCGGCCCCCTCGACCTTTATGATATATACCTATAAATAATACTGTCCAAATGTATTTTCTTTTGTCAAATTTTACACAATCCCCCAAGATACCCTAAATTCTTCGATAATGCATACTGTCATCAAAGAATTATATTTTACAATTAACAATAGTTTACGACGTTGAAATCGAAAAAAAGAGTGATAATTATTATATCCGTTTAACTATATCTAAAGAATATATTAAATTTTTTTACAATGTTATAAATTAAAAGCTTAAGATTGAATATGAATTAAAGTTACTGTATTTTTAAGTTTTAGGTTTCTAAACATAAGATACCTTATAACCTTGTTGTGTCCGTCCGCCTGTCCGTATAGTTACTATATAGTACCATTGATTATAGGTGAATACTATATATAATCAATGATACCAACATAGTTACGAGTTGGTTGATTTGGTTACCAGGGAGATAGATATTATTCCTTTAGTTTTATGATATTTTTAGTTTATTGTTTAAAGTACGTTAAGAAACCGGGAATTTAGTAATCTCACAGAGTGGACTTTCCTAACTTATTTATTTATTATTGTGTTTGTTAAATGCAATAAAAATTATTTAGCAGGTATGTGCAATCAATATTGTTTATATAATATATAGACAGTATTTCAATATTCAATATTCTTTTTTTTTGGGGGGGGGGCGGGGGAGGCCATTAAAAAATTTGACCCTAGTTGCAGTATTTAAATGGTATTAATTTAATCTTGATTAATACATAATCTGTGATAGTACCTATTTAAAACGAACAATTAATGTTAATTATTTGTCTGTAAGTGTAATTGATAAAGAACAGTTATATATTATGAATTTACTACAAGGAACAACTAGAATTATTTAACCCTTGATCTTTCACTATATCAATATAGATTAATACTCCTCTAAAATAAAAAGAAATGTTTTTATTCTTTAGTATTTTATCACACCTAGGTACATAATATTTTATCTGTTGAATTAGGTATATAAGAAGTATTAAGATAGAATTATTAAAATAGTTTTTCCAATATGAGGATGGCTGTTATTTTATGACTTTAAAAAAGCCAATAATTATATACATTTCTAATGAGTTTTTTTTTTTTTTAAACGATTTATTTAATAATATTTTAAAATATTTTTACTAACATTTTTAATTTCAAAATCAGCATATCAAATTAGTATTATAATGTTCTTCTACACTTCTAGATAGTATAAAGGCTCAATGTAATAACATCTAAGGGTGCAAAGTCGTATTTTTGAGAGGAGAAGCTTAACCGGGTTTACCCCTTCCCCATGATAAAGTCGTCATTAGACATTTTAGTTGGACTTTTCGATATTTATATTTCGTATAAGTTCATTACTATTCGACCTAAAAAATGATAATTGAATATTGATAATGACTCTTTTAGATTCTGAGCAAAGCGAAAAATCTTCAATTTGTCTATAAATATTTTTACGTATCTATATAAAAAAAATACCAAAGAAATAGGAAAATCACACATGTATAAAATCGATTAGTATTATTTCCTCATAATTTTGAAAATAACAACAATTGTAAAGATTTGCAACTGATGTACATAATATGCATTTTAGTATTTTTTACATCATACAATTTTAAACAAAATATCATCAATTTTTTGTTATTTATAGAAATAATAAGTTTTGAAATTTTTATGTATAAAAGTTAAAAATTAAAAATATTAAGTTTTAAGAACTTAGAAATTAATAAAAAGTTAGTTGTACGTCACTACTAGCTTACTATATAAAATATTCGGGGGCGATGACAATTACCTCTCCTTGGGTTATTTTTATAATTATTTGAGGAGTATTAAGAAAGATTTTAAAATTGTTTAGCTTATATTTACTGTTTTTCAATACGATTTTTTTACGAACATTTACATGAAGAATTTTATTTTTTAAATTATTTTCACACCACCAATGTCTCTACCTTTAAACGAGCTTCAGATCGGCCCTTGGATATATTATTATTCATGGTTGCATGTGCAGGGACGTAGCGAAGTTATTTTTTTAGGTGGATATAATGAGAATGATTTGGCCGATTTTACTGACCTTTTTTTTGCTCATCAACTAAATAAACAAAAAAGCTTATATATATATATATATATATATATATATAAGTATCACCATTGATTATATATAATATATAATCAATGGTAGCACCCACAATAATTTGGTCGGCCGAGTAAACATTAGGGCGGCAAACTGCCTCCCTATTTCCCCGATAGTTTGATTGTATATGAGTATGAGGAACACGATTAATGATATATCTTTAAATAATCCGTATTATTTATATTTGTGATAATTATACATATACCTATTACTTATTATTCAATTTATAAATTTTTTTGAAACTTTTATAATATATTTGTTAATGTTATCGATTTAATCAGTAAACTAATATCGAGTAAAAAATTTCATAAAATGAGTTTTTAGACACTCCCTATACCTTTACCAAAATATCTGATTTAAATTTAAAGTTATCTGAAAAAATTATATTGTATAATTATTTAAATGTACGGGACACATTGTTTATAAGATATAAATGAGTATAGTTTATATGGGTGTTTACAATAATATGTTTGTAAGGAACGTAAAGTAGTGAAGCTGCAAGCAAAATGATCGGTCTTATAGGGTTCCCCCTCAAAATATCCCGCACTCAAAATATTCCCGTTAGAAATATCCCATATTAAAAATATCACATATACAAAATATCCCCATTAGATATAACCCGTGCTCAATATATCCCTTATTCAATTTATCCTAATAAATTTTTATTGTATGTTCGTGCGCGTTTGAACGTTCACGGTCGATCCATCCATTGTCGGTTTTCTGCCGAACATCAAAGGATGTTTGCTTCGAACGTTGCGCAAGTGTGTCGGTCTATTTTGTGTTTCACAGTAAATTTTATTGTATATTAATATTAATACATATATATAATTATAAATTCAGTGGTTGATTTGGGGGAATTTGAGGGGATGGAGTTACTTTTCATTTTAATATTGTATGTAAAAGCGTAGTATCCATTTATTTTATTTATCAAGGAATGTCCGTTTTCACTTTTATTTAATATTAAAAAAAAAAAAAAATTACAAAAATAAATGTTTTGTTCTGTTAGCCTATTAGCCATCGGTATCATACTATCCATATATATCATATATGTCATATACTGAATATAATATAATATATAATTTATATTATATATATCAGGATTTAAGTACGAAAAAAAAAAATCACCACCAGATAACTGTCGTGTAGGCTATAATTTTTTATTCATTTTGGTATTTTTTGGACCAATTAGCAATATGATACTTTCAAAATCAATCGAAGACATTCGGATAAAATTTTGAAAATTAGTGCTACCTTCTTGCGATCTTAAATCGTCAAGAAAACCTGCAGACCCGTTGTATATATTTCTGTTATACCAATTTGTTTTCCACCATCGAATTTCCTTCTTTTTTTTTTTTAATTTTTCTATTTTTAATATAATTTAACACTATAAATGCGGCAGCGGACACTTGAACGTTTGACATCGTGAAATCAAATGGCAAATGATGGATCAGGGCGCGCGTTTCAACGAATGTGCAGCGCGTTGTGTTTGACTACCGACACACTTGAATGCCGAGCACAAATGCACGCGAGCATTTTATACATTACGCAGTGAATGCGCAAGTGTGTCGCTATGGTTTAATAAATAAATGTACGAGTATACCTATACGTAATAAAATGTAATTTTAAAAATAATTCCGTAAATATATATAGTTAATGGCAATTTTCTTGCTTTTTACGTGTGATTATATTCTCTCGGAAGCGTACTAAAATCACGGTATAGTACCCAGGGCCAGTGCTAAAAAATAAACTTTGCCGACTTATTTTTGAAAGGAAGTTAATAAGTAAAAAAAAAATCATCAACGAACTGTCGAAATACTTCCTTCAAAAGTTAAAACCGTAAATAAGCAAAAAAAAAAACTTTTTTCGACTTGATATTGTTGAATTTATTTCTCGAGTGAAGGATCGCCACGACCCCCTAGACCCCCTTTCCCGCCGGGCCTGCTAGTGTCTAGTACGCCTACCTCCTACAGTATCACCTTCCGACATATGCGGCCATAGGCGACTAACGTAACATCTACCATAATAATATATTATTTTACAATATGCGCCCTCGCCCCCCTCCAATTTTCTGGATCGCCTATTTTATTGTAATATATTGTCACGTGTACATTATACGGTGTACCAGGCCTATATATATATACATATATACACGTATATAATATAATATACCTATATACACGATATGTGTGTATATTATATAATATGCATGCACCGTACAGGTGGGACGATAAGTGATAACGATAATGATGATGACGATAATATACTTAATAATAATAATAATAATAATAATTATTGTTGAACGCACGAAAGAGTCGTTGAAAATTTAATGATGCGACCGTGGACCGAGGGTTTTACGTATATGCAAGTACACCACCCGACGAACGCGCGTTTTACATATATTATAATAATATATAACAATAAAATATACGACGAGATACGACCACGGTAACGTTTATTTTATAGCGTCCCGTGACCGCCGCCGAGCGGATGCTTAAATTATTAACCAGAGCAAACGGGAGGCGGTCGTTTAAAAGCTTCGTACCCCAACCGCGTTCAGCGCGCCGCACACACGCCCGGCGCTGGTCCGTCGCCGTACACGTATACGCGTTTAGATATACCGACGGGCCCGCACGAGTGACAACAAAACGCAGTCTGTGGACGTATTAACCGCGGGCGCCCACCAGCCACCAAGACCGTCGGGGGCTTCTACACAACCCGCCCTGCGCGTGTTTACGCATAAGTCCGTGCGTTCTACAACATGTGACGTGTTGATACAATAATATTATATTGTAAACGCGGAGTTCCGCGGCAAATACACCATTGTCACCAGTGTTGGGATTATCTAGATAAAATTATCTAAAAGATAATCTAGATAATGACTTTATTATCTTTTATCTTTTATCTAGATAAAAACAAAATATCTTATCTTTATCTTTATCTTTTGAATTTTTT
>JAIPRL010001825.1:0-25635 GCA_025469235.1 Pemphigus obesinymphae | reverse complement strand
ACAATAGGTTTAATAATATTATCTTATCTTTTTATCTAGATAACCAAAATGTATCTTTTATCTTTATCTTAGATAATCCTTCTGTCATTATCTATATCTTTTATCTAGATAACAAAATGAGTTATCTCTCCCAACACTGATTGTCACTTGTGATTGTATTTCGATTGGTGGTGGTCCGCCGTGACCGGAACTCGTTCGCTTTTCTTTCTAATACGCACACGATATTATGTCTTTCGAAACGTGTATACCCCATTAATATCACATCTACACTATTCAGTGGCGGCTCGTGGGCTTTTTAAAGTGAGAGGCCGATTAAAAATTATATTCATTTTTAAAAAGCATATAGAATACAGTAATGATATTACCTATACGTATATAGGTATACCAATTTAATAGGTAGGTTTTTTTTTTTTTTTTCAATCCGAAGATTGGTTTTTAACAAATGTTTTACAATAAATGGCTTCTCCATTTTTCTCTATCATTTGTCATAATCTAAAGCTCCCTGTAAGAAGTGACTCCGGCATCCTGCATTATTTGGCTAATGTACCTCGTCCTAGGTCTTCCTCTTGATCTTGTACCCTCTATCATTCCTTCAATTGTTAAACTGTGCAATTCATCTCCATGCCTCAACGTGTGTCCTTATCATCTGCCATCTCCTTTTCTTTATAATATCAGTCAGTGTTCGTTTTTCATCTATTGTCCTCAGGATGTCTTCATTTGATCTTTTATCAGTCCACCTCATTCTCTGCATCTTTCTCAAACACCACATCTCCAGAGCTTCTAACATATCTTATTCTTTCTTATTAATTGTCCATGTTTCACTTCCGTATAATGCCACACTCCAGACGTATGTTTTTATGAGCCGTTTCTTCGTTACTATGTTCATGTTTTCAAAATTTAAGCACAGAAATTTAAATTAAATATCATCAAATATCACAGAATATTCTGTGATATCAGCACGTCGGATTATATCTGTGGTATAAACACAGGTATAAACCACAATTGTAAAGAACAGGTTAGTCGTCGATAGTTCTAGTAATCACCACTGCGTAAGCGTTGCTAGCTCTACAATTAGTTTGATTAACTACCACTAAGTAAGCTTACTAGCACTCACATTTCTTAATGTTATCACGATTAACAAGTCAAAACATAAACACATCACACGTGCACGATAATCACAAAAATAATTTTCATTTTTCAAAAAAGTAAAAATATTAGTTTTTATATCGTGACATTGTGTGTTACCCACTTTTTTTTTGTTTTAATATCTCTGGTAGCAACTTGCATTTCAATATGTCTCCAAAGTGCTGTGTAATGTGATGTACGTCTTACAATGAAAAAATGAGTTTTCTTCCAATTTCCCAAAATGAAATTTTAAAAGAAAAATGGGTAAAAGCAATTTCTTGTTCCAATTTTGTTTTTAAGCCGAGGACGTTAATTTATGAAAAACATTTTAGTCAAGAGTAGATAATAAGAATTTGGGAGTCTGGTTCTGGTGGTTCAAAAGTTGCAATATGCATTATAGTTTATAATATTATGTACCTACCTACTATGTGTTTGTGTGACATATTTCAATGCAATTTTAACATAAAATAGTACGGCTAATACTTAAAGTATGCAAATAAAGCTTGCAATTTTTGAATAAAGAAATGCTTTCTTATTTTACTTAAATGATCAATAACATTAAATGATAAATTATGCTCAAAAATAAATCCATATAACAATTCCGCTTTTTTAATTTTATCTTTAAGGTTATTCGTGGTGACCGTTTGATTTTCTCTATCTAACTATTTCGGAAGTATATTTTATTTTATCGTCTATAATATTCCATAGTACCTAGGTAATGAGTAATGATTTTAGGCAAATAGAATATAATACAAATGTAGGTAATATTTATATTTAATACCTCATTTATTTTATTGAATACTCGGATTTTATAAATATTAAAAATATAAATAATATAAAATACGAATTGTCAATGCATAAATCTATTCAAAATTTTCGTATCGAGTATTCAATATTCATAACAATTTTTCAACCGTGCCATTTATAATCACAGAACGTGTAGTTCGATTTATTCCCGATGACTAACCTGTTCTTTACAATCCTGGTATAAACACAGTATAAAGAATGATAAAATTGCATCCGAAAACATGGCGACTGATATCACACCGTCCTATGCTGCCCGTGTAAATTCTTATCAGTGTCCATTTTGATTCTTTTATTCTGTTATGATATTGAATTTTTATCTACTATATTGCAATAATATAATATACACCAATATTAAAAGAATAAATTAAATAAATATAATGAAGAAATATTGAAATGTGTACGCCTCGCGAACATACAGTAAATACACGTTAACTTATTCCGTATCGTTCCGCAGTCCGCATGCATGCCGGACGATTATTCGTATCCCTCCGGCGGCCGCATTATTACCGAATTTCCTCTCCTATGTTTTTGTGTTTTTATCTCATAGCTATTACGGGCGATTGTCAACTTTGCCCCGGCACCGACCGTTGTTTGATACTTGATAACCGTACAGATGAATAAATAGGTACCTATTTCAACCGTGCTATTACCTACCTACGTATATTTTTGAACTCCGATCACTATACACATCATAGTGTTTTCATAACAATGGAAAACAATTTTTACTTTCGATAATAATATTTTGAAAATGCATTACAATGTAAATATAAAGAATTGTTAATTATTTAAATCAATTTCTAACTTGTTAATAAGTAATTTGCTACAATTTTAGAGGGGGGGGGGCTCACTTCTACAAACGAGCCGCCACTGACAATATTCCATAGTCGTCGTCTGCCCCTTCCGATCTGGTCTTCTGCATTACGATATATTTCAATCGTCTTGAATGTTCACAAAGACATATTTCGGGTATTTTATTTTATTATTCTACGATTTCTCCGGCCCCTCCCCGTATAAAACATTTCCATTTTCACGGTATAAATTAATTTTATATTTTTTTTTTATTATATCGAGAGGCGCCTTTAATATTGTTTTCAAAGTTTTATATTTATACTCAATAATAAATGGACAAGTTAATTTATTCAGAAAATCACGTCAAAGTATTTTTCCCCGCGTCATATTACCTTGGATAGTATACGTTTTGACTGTATATATATACTTGAAGTTCTGAATAAAAAATAATACATTGTAGATGTTTATTAATTTAAATGTGAAATATAGTTTATATTGCTGAATACTGGAAAGATTTTTTCTTCAATTTTCGCTTTTCCCTTTATTATAGATAACAAATAAGTACTTAATATATTGAAATCAATATAATATTTTTGTATCTGCTTAATAGGTACAAAATCACAGATGAATCGTTGATACATATTATAATCTATACTTAATATATTATGTAGGACTAATGTTTTTAAATTTATTTTACACCATTTACTATATTGTTTTTAGAGATACCTATTGGTTTTATAATGATGTAATTTTTTTATGTCTATATAAATGTTTTTGGGTAAAAGAAGCCGAGCAAAAGTTTTGGAGTAATGAGCTTTTTTTTGTATTATATCATATTTGTTCTAGTTGGTGTTTTAGAAGAAGTTATTTTTTTGATTTTCCTAGTAGTTTTCTTAAGCATAAAGGAAAACTACCTTTTATAACATAAATATTTTATAAATTCAGGGAAAATAACAAATAAAGTTTTCATGGTTTATATTATATGTATACTAAACTTCGTTCAAACTCGTTTTTAGAATGCAATAATTTATCTTTGTTACCAAATTTCAAATAATAATTCACTATCCTTTTCAATGGACGATAAAAAAAAGCTTCCACCATATATTTGGACGACTTTAAATATATTTTTTCATGTTGTAACATACATAATAGTACCTATATATTATATATTGGTTTTTAATACATTTAGGATTTACATAATTACTTTAAAATGGTGATAATATATATATATTTTAAATCATTGCTTAAAAAAACGTATGTTAAAATTATACCAGCATAAAAGCATTGTTATTAAAGTATTAAAATTCCAATAATTTCCTAATACTAACTATATCTATATACTTGCATATTATTAAAAATAATTTTAAAATATTTGACAACACTCACTAATGTAGTTATTTTTATCTGTATATACCTACCTACTTATACTCGTAATAATATATTATATTATAATTTAGGTAAAATATAATTCTTGGAAAATAATTTCTACAATATAAGAATGTATTAAAAAGACCTATATTTCCCATTACTATATTATTATTATTATTATAGTGTAAATATAATATAAGATTTTAATATATGTATTTTAATAAAATAATTAACCTTATAATTTGGAAGGTTAGGATATTTGTACTCATCGTTAGTTAAATTTGAGGAAATTAATCTAGAAAATAAAATAAAACAGTTTGGCATAATTTGTTTATGACGAGAATAGTATTTACTATTTATTATTGATTTATTACATAGTATCTATTATTTAAAATGTATAGGTACTTACATTATATTTAAATCGAATAATATATACTTGGTTATGAATTTTCAATTTTTTAAATGATTTTATTAATTTTTATAGAAAATAAGACTGAATCCATTTTAATACATTAAAAATAGATTTTAAATCATAATTATTTATAAAAAAAATATATAAAAAAATTAAAGCTATTTTACCTAACTATAGGTTAGGTTTGTTTGGCTATAGAAAAATTATTTTTCTCAAGCTCAAAATACTGTCTTTTATTTTACAAATATTCTTCATGATAATAATTAAAGTCCGGATTTATAAAAATCCTTGAATAATGCATCAAAAATTGTCTTGACGTTTTAAGAAGTATGCAAAAATATATGTATTTATTTGCAAACATTTTTTATTTCATCCATATTTCTTACTTTCAAATCAAGTAAAATATTCAAAATAAAATTGGTATTATTTTAATAAAAATTATGCACATTTCTTGTCGGATAAAGTCTACTCTATTTTAGACTGAAAATTGTTACTCGTGATTTTAAAATATTAAATACTTATTCAAAACATAATTTCACACATTTTTATAGCTACAAATAATAACACGTGAAAGTTCAAGTTAAAAACAAAAAAAAGTTAGAAATATGCAAAATGTTATTTTAATATGAATGTTATAAATCGTACACATTTCTTATCGGATTTCAAATAATTTATTCTAATTAATTATTTCCTAATTAGGTATAGATATAGAATATTACAATATAAAGTATTAAAAAAACTGTGATTTTATACAAATGAGAATAAATTAATTAATGAAAAGATACTGTTTCCTTCATAAATATTAAAAACTGAAGATTGCAGTTTTTTTTAGTTGTAACTTAAAGAGATAAATTAAATTTTATAATCATAGACATCAACTTAATAATTAAAATAACATTTTTAAATAATATATATTTATATAGGTTAAAACTATTAAAATATGCCATTATCCGTAAAATATGCATTTATATATGCACTGTAAACTTTTTTCTCTGCTAAACAAATCGTCGACATTTTTTACTCCCGTCAATGAGCTGCACACTTAATATATGAAAATTCAAAAAAATCCTGATTCTAATAACATATTTTAAGTCATTTACGTTGTTCTACTCGTATGTCGTAAGTAGGTACCTAAAATAATAAAAGTTCATTATTTTATTTTGTACATGTGAAGTATTAATATTATTTTTCTAAACATTTATTTCTGATAAAACATCAATGAAGGTTTAATAACAGTTTGTTTAATTAAAAGTGTTATCTACCTACTATATAAGTATATATATAAAGTATTTATATTTATGAATTTGTAAATTCAAAGTGAAAAAGAAATCAATTTATTTTATTATATTATATTATTTTTAACGTGTGATTATTAATTTGTCTGTTCTTCGATAACTCGACTGTGAATTGTATATAGTATTATTCCCTGTATACGTATAGCAGGCAAACTGTACTTTGTAATCCATCATATATATATATATATATATTTTATATATAAGAAGAAGAAAGAATTTACAAATTTAGCATTCTTTTCTGTAAAAACTGCAATACAGAACATTAAGTATCATAAAATCATTCTACATTTTAACAATATTCAATTTTGTTTTCTCAATATATTTTTACAGTTAAATAGCATATTTAGGCTAAATACGTACATTTACTTGAAGTTTACATGTATGTGTATCTATCTGTACGTCATCATATTATTGATCTACATAGATAATAATACTCGTATATATGTTATTGTGAAAAATGCAAAATAATAAAATTAAAGTCCATAAAATGAATGTATTTTTATGATAAAGTATTAAAATGTTTATATGAGACATTATAATAAGAGTACTAAAAAAAAAACAACACGAAAATTCGTCGAATTTGATTTTAATTTATGGTATGGATATATATTGTACTAAATTAAAATTACAAAATATACTCATAATATATACATTGGACATTGAAAAAATATTAAGTTCTGATGCGTTAAAATGATATATTCAAAATCATTTTTGGCATGCATTAATGAGATATCGCCATTCGGTATTCGGAAATTTGATTACGCGCCGTAACCCTCTAATACACCCACCCTAAAGTACGTCCGGATGAGTAATCTCCCCGCGCTCAATACCTACTGTAGCTCACTTGCACATAAACCTGTCGGACATTTTGTAAAAATTATTTAAATTTTCGTCTCTCGTTTCATTGAAATATATTATCTTCATGTAAAGTCATATTTTGACATTTCCATAATATAATTTATAATTATAACATATAATTTTGATATTGGGAACTTTGAAAACTCTTATTAAATTATAAATATATATATATATGAATTTTATGTCCATGGCACTGCACACCGGATCGACACGTGTCCAATTCACATACCAGATTCCTACCTACCAATATAACATTTTCACACGAGTTTATTACAACCAAAGTCCATTTAAAATGGACTGAATAATATAATCTAAGTAGAGTAACTGAAAATGCCACCGGCGCCGCAGACTGGCGACAGTAATTGAAGGTTCTGCAGATGAATTAATTGGAATCGAGAAACGTTCCAAGTGCATATAATACACAAGAATAAAAATTATTTGTAATTCAATTTGCTTTTATTTCCCTTACAATTATAGCCATATTAACTACGAATATTTAATTATTTTTATTGTAGGTATAACTTACTATAAGTTATTAAATATACAAACTATATATTATATATACATTTTACCATATAAGCTGCAGCCATTCCAAATATTTATAATGTCTGCCATTTCAACTTTCTATACATATTTCTTTTTCAAAACAATAAAGTTTGAAATTTCATCATTGTTCACATGAATGCCTTCAGTGATATATTTCAAAATTACTAAATATTTTTCGAATACTGTTATTTTGTGTTTTAGTTTTGACACATGAGAGAAAGGAAAAAAATATTCTAAAAAAAGCTCATACACATCCCATAAGTTTTACTATATGAAAATTCGACAAAAAAATAATGGTTAGGCTGCATTGTGTATGTATATTAAATAAAATTAAAATAGAGTAATATTAAATGTCAAAAACATACGTACCAATAAAAATGCAATACGATATCTATAAAAAAATCATTATAAGTTCTCTATTATTATTATAGGTAGATACCTAATTATTATAATAAATATTATAGACTTTATAGTTTATAGTATGTTTTTAGTTTTCAACCATGTAATTAATTTTTCCAAAATAATTACTTTATCGTATTTTTTCAAAAATTGAGATAATATATTGCAAAAAAAAATTAAAATTAATGTATAATCAAATTTCTCCACAATAATACATTTATATTGCACCAAATTAAAAGTAATGGATTCTAAATGGTCGTAGCTCTTTTTTGTAGAAAACATTTGTATTTCTGATATTAGAAAATGTTTTTGATCTTTGGTTAATTACAATAGGTTATCATTCATTACACTATATAAATACTTTAATAGATACCTACATATTTAAATCTATTTAATTTAAATTTTAAATTCTAAACATATCCAGATAACTATACCTAATGTAGTACTAAAGTAATAAAGTATCTTATACTTACATAAATAAATTATTATTATTATTATTATATATTATAGGTAATTTCACAATGACATGTACTTTTACTTTTTTCGAAAAACTTTTAAATAAAAATTAAATAAATATTGGTGTGTGTCGAAATTGTAAAATTATCATTACTTTTTGTCAAAAGAAACCAAAAAATATACGGTCAATAACGGTTCCAATCAAAATGATCGTTTTTGGTATTTGATGATTAATCATTTTAAATATATAACACACTAACTTAAGTGACCTATTATAAACACGATTTCCGCATGACTGAAGCAAAATAAGCGAGAAGTGTTTCGAAATCCCTCTCGTTATTTAAGCAAAACTTTCAAATACTACATGAAACAAACGCAGTATATGAATTAAATTATTTCAATTATTTACAATTATAAGTAGAGTAATAAAAACATTGCCTTCAAAGTACAATATACCTATACATTACCTATGGATCATAATTATTTTAATATTGACTAATGACTTATCTACTGATTAGTACTACTATTTATTTTACCTATAATGCAATCATTTTTTTACAGAAGAATATAAAATCCATTTCAATAAACACAATTAAAAAAATTTAATTTTAAATATATATATATTATGATGATGAAAATATGTATATATTATTTTTTTGATTATAAATTTCATTACATCATCTGCAATAATAGACTGTGTAATAAAATTTAATTATATAGATTGTCTACAAACCAAAAATATAATTTACTATATTTTGTACTGTATTTTATGTCCATCAAAAATAATATTATATGTCTATATTACATAAATCAAATGTTTTAATATTATATGTTTAATAACAGTAGCCAGTAGATGTTACTACGAATAGCTTATTTGTGCATTTCTGTTTTTCTGTAGGCTGCCAATGACATATTATTTTAATTCGAGTAGAGTGTAATTTATAACATCAAACTATGTGCAGTCCAAAATCGATTTAAAATTAATTACCTAATAAAACAATTTTGAAATAATCGTTAATACAAACATAGAAATTGTTGATTATAATTTTGAAATAACAAGAGCAAATTTAGTTATTAAAAAAAAAATAATAATAATAAAATTGTTTTGTTCTAATACTTTGTTTTTTTTTTTTCATTGCATCCTTTATTACTTGACAAGTGCTAAAATCAGCAGTTTGTTCTATATACGTGCAATATATATTAATTTCGAATAAAACAATTTGACAAAAAGTCTATGACTATATAATATATGTACACAATTATGATGATTAAAACTTGCCGTTTTTGACGAGTTGTCAGAGAGTTTCCGGGATATTAATTTTGGTCTGAAAAATAAACATTATCGTTACAGCTGTCAATTTTTAAAAAAAAAAAATACTGACAATAATAGGTTATGATATTATATATACTAACATATTTTTAATAACCAACAAAAATTTGTATGGAATAATCGACGTTGAGCTTTTCCCCTCTCCCGTATAAACTGGCAAAAAAAAAAAAAACTTTTCGCTCAAAACGGATTTATAACTGAATATAATATATGTACCTATACGTACACAATTTTTATTTTTATTTTTTTGTTTTATTTCTCTTATACTATATATCCATCGACATAAATTTGAATGCGAACCGTCAAGTTAATCTGTGATTTATTCTCTGAGCCGTGAGAGTGTGTATGCGTATATATACCCCGGGGAATGTGTATACTCTACATTAATCCTCCCTCTCCTCCCCTACTCATTCATCTCACCAACACTACGCAGCCCCTGAAATTGAACTTCACCCCCTTCAGTTTTGTTGTTGCTGTTTTTTTTTTTTTTATACTAAGCCGCTCACCCTTCTCTTGTAAGGGTCGTTGCCGCCATATGGGGCCCAAGCACGTTCTTCGGAACTCATGTTTAACACGTTTTCAAAAAACCATTATTTTCCTCAGGATCTCTAATTAAATGGTCGGCGGATAAACAGGTGCACTTGGTATGGTTCCAGATAGCCCGGCAGCATGCGCATTGGATTACAGAATTGGCCAAAGTAAGAAAATCTTAATTGAATAAAATAGGTACGTTTTGAAACTCATAAAAAGATAGTTTGGATAATAATGATATTGTTACACAACTCCTCAGACACCCTGAAAACAACATAAATGTAATATTAGAACAATTATATTACATTATTTCATATTATTCTATTATAATAATATAGAATATCCAAAATTCTCAATTCAAGATTATTCTAAAACTTATTAGCACCATAACACTATAATAAACAGTATACTTATATTATATAAGTACTATAAATTATAATACGATACCTAATTTTAAGTGCTATGCGGAGCGAGTGGTTTTACAATGAGGTTTAGTTTTTTTTTTCTGTGAGCAACTTTTCTATCAGAATACATATCAAATCGGTACATATGTACCCACTTTCTGGTATAAAATTTTTGAATACTAGTTTTGACTCAAGTATTATACAATATATTATAATAATTTATGAGTCATACCAGAATTAATTATGTTTTCTTATCGTTTACTGATATTTAAATATTGTTACTATACTTTCATTATACAATGGTTTTTAATTTCTATTTAGAGTTTAATGTGGTTAAATACTAGTCTGTTGTTTATACTTATAAATCTCTCTTAAGTCTTAATAATTTATAATCCATTCAGCCATGAAAAACTTTAATAAAATAGTATGTTTTACAACTCTTCAGAACACTGTATGAGTCGAATTGAATTATACTTTATGTTGGTACTGACAAACTTAAAGCTGAAAATAAAATTACTTTTATAACTTTTGAATTTGCAAATAACAAAGTTTACTGTATTATCTTCGTGGATTATTTATTAAGTAATAAATAATTGTAATATAAGTAACCTACTGTTGAATTTATATTTTATTAAATGTACCTACACAAAATATTATATTATGAATCTTATAATTTTTAAATAGGTAATCTAATATTAATTTTATATTTTATTTAATGGTCGTTGGATTATATTCTATATTATACTCGCATTATATTTCAATGAAAAACTGTGCTCAGTTCTTTAATTTTCTTTTGAATATACATCGACAATGTTAATTACCTATGCATATGTAGCATTAATTTTATAATATAATTAGTATATTATATTATTTGTTTCAGGTGTATTTTAAATAATATATTTCACATATAATTTTTCTTTTAAAATATTTAAAAAACATCAATGTCAAATTAAACAGAATACTGCCACCGAACTAAGGACGGATTACAAGATTAATTTATGTATAAAAAACTTGTCGAAATTACAATAATATTATATGTTTTTGTTACGTATTGTGAACAACTTACTACATAGTTACTAAATATTTATAAAAAACTATAATACCTAACTGAAATTCTATAACATGTCATTTTATATTGAAAAAGTAATACTTCTAAAACTTGTTGGGCTTTGTATTTTGACATATTTCCAAGACCTATATAACATATTAAAGTCTCAGTTGGCTTTTAGGATTTCCAACCAGCACGTGTATGTAATAAAATATATATTGTGTTTGGTTCTAGAACAATTTCCTATTTCACAGAACATCACCGGACGGTAACGAACTATGGATGTACAAACGTTTAAGGGGTGAAAACACGATGGTAGACTCCCCTCACACTTACACGGGCGCAGGAGGTCTCGTGATACGCGACGATCATTTGTTAGTAGTCAAAGACCATAACATTCCATTTTGGAAATTGCCAGGAGGTTATGTAAATCCTGGTGAGTTACATTTTATATTATACTTGTATATATAAGTTTTTTTCCCCCAACTGGTGGTTGGTAAACTTTTACATATTTATGAGGTAATCCATGTAATTAAAGAAAACAACAAATGTTAATTATCCAGCAGCATTTCGACTTAAAAATTTTAATGTTTTTGAAAGTATAAAAGTAAAATAAAACTGATTTTCATGAAAAAACAAATCTACTATATTATTTACCTTATTAGACTATTAAAAATAATGATAGATAATAATCTCGTTCTTACATTTATTCCAAAACGTATATAGGTACTTACGTTTCATGGTCATATTCAAAGCTGGAAAGTAACGAGTTATAAAAAGTAACAAGTTACTGAAAATCACGAACTTGTAACTTAATATATAGTTACATTTTTATTTACTCACTTTTTACTTAACAAATTACTATTTTGATTTAAAAATTTAAGTTACTTAATACAATTTTAAAAAAATTACGTAAAAATACTGTACGCGTTCCACATATTTAATGTGAAATGTACATATTTAAATGGAGTTTTAGGTCAAAAGTAATATGAGTCAATTGTAACGAGCTAAATATTTTCTGTTATGATATACACATATAAACAATTTGGGATCAGTAGTAAAATAATTTATTATTATAAATTATATCATTATTTTTATTTTATTAATTTTTTACATCAGGTTTTCCACTATAAAGAATACAGACATATTAGCGGTTTTATATTTAGTTATTATATAACACCTAACCGTATTTGGAATAAGTATTTAAATATTAAAAAGGGAACATTTTTATTTTATAAATTTATTCTAATTTGTTTTATATTTAGTTATTATATAATTGCTTGAAATATGTATTTAAAAATATAAACATTTTAAAGCTGAACGTTACTTTTGAATAAGTAGGTAATAAACTGTGTTTTTGTTACAATAATAAATAATTAATTCCGTTTTATAATTAAAAAATTAAATGTAATGATATGTCACATTTAACTACTAAATATGCTATAATTGACCCAAAGTTGTGATCATTTTTTAACTGCACATTTGTTTTTAAATCAAAATTTAAAATTTAAATCAACATTTAAACCATTGTTGTTGCACAACTCAAATGGTAGAATGTCCTTTTATCGAACGGACATTTTTAGAACAAAAAATACATAATACGTTTTCTTGAATATAGAATTTGGTACAATATCTTATATTTGATTTACTGGTTTGACTCTAGTCCCCTTCTTATAAAAATATAAAGTGGTATATTAATTCTTATCTCAATATATCGTTTAAATGAAATATTATTTTTGAAATTCATGGGTTATTAAAATAAACTTTAAGAAAAAACTGCCATTTTATAAGTCACTAAAGTCACTATAGTGACTTAACGAGTTACTTTTATAGCAATTATTTGTAACTTATCTAAGTTATTTCAATTAATTAACTGAAGTAACTTAACTCAATTATTAGAATCGAATAACTTGTACAATACCCAGCCTTGGTCATATTACAATTAAATTGATATTAACTAATAATAAAATTATAAATAATGGTCATAAAACATGATTTTTAGCAACCTAAATAAGTTTTCAACATACGATTGTCGATTATATATTACCTATAGCATATTATACTATTATAATATAGTAATGTAAAACGAGTTTTGTGATTTTTAACTCTCCCACGGTCCGTGTATAATGATATAGGTCATAGAATATAGATATTGAAAAATATTCAGTTATACCAACTAATAGTGGTGGGTTCGTTAATTTTCTATGGTGGGGGAGGGGGGTAATTTGAAATAGGTATACGATTTATAACGTAAATGACGATACTTAATTATACATTTTTCCAAGTCCAAATTAAAAAAAGGATAAGGACATTCAATTCAGTGGCGTAGCTACCGTAGAAGCAGCAGGGGCAACTACTCCTGGGCACTGAACTCCCATACAGGTACAAAACTTTCATATTACCTACCCCACTACCTAGATGCTTGGTTTATACAAATGACCATTTTTTTTTTTTTTTGCTTATTTTAGGGGGTACAAAAATTTGATTTGGCACCAGAGCACTTTAACTTATAACTACGCCACTGATTCAGTTTTATTTAGGGTATGGAATTTTACAATAGATTTTTTTGGTAGCATATATATATATATATAGGTACCACCTACCTACTTATAAAAATTAATTTATAAAATACGATTAATAAAAATTAAATGTAAATATTAAGGAAAATTCAATTAAAAATATATTTAACTGTAATTAGGTAGGTAACTATAATATAAACCCCTGTATATACATGAACCATTAACTCTTCCCCCTTGAACATATTGGTATATTCGTTAATATTATTAACATGACATAATCGTTGTTTTAATATTATTAAACAGTTGTGTTATTTTTTGTAAACAAGAAATCGATATTTTTGATAAAAACTACCTATAATATTTTATTTAATAACTTATAATTTTTATATGCCTGTTAATTATTTACAGTACCATAATCAGTATAATATCTATTTTTGTACAGATGTACAATATAAGATTAAAGTAACATGTAAACATGTATTCAATTATATTATTATTATTTATTTATTTAATTTTTATTAATAATAGTTATTCAAATAAACGTATTTATTTATATATTGCCTATGTGCATAAATAATAAATATGGTTATAATATAATATAGTTCTTAAAATGTTATACGATATACTTAAAATAATTAATAATTTAACTCACATTATGTAAAACAAAAAACACTAATACATATATATATATAGGTGTACATATTTTTATTTATTGCAGCATTTACTCAAGATGAAAATTATATTTTGTTTTAATTTTTTTTAAGGAGAAAATATCGGTGACGCTGCTATTAGAGAAGTATTTGAAGAAACGGGTATCAAAGCCGAATTCGTATCTTTAGTTGCATTTAGACACGTTTTGAATGGGAGTTTCGATTGTGCTGATATGTATTTCGTCACAAACTTGCGACCGTTAACTTTTGACATTGTGATTGATAAAGAGATATTAGATGCTAAATGGATGAAGGTAATTTAGAATTGTTTTACCTTTAACGGGGATGCTTTAAAAAAAAATGTCATTAAACTGTGCTTCCCTTGCAGATTTATGACACTTTTTAATAACCCTCTTGGTCCCTTCTGAAAATTGAATCACCTAAATCTCACAGATGCTAATCTATCAAATTAACACTTTCCATTGGCTCGTTATCTCTAACTTTAGATTGCTTGAATAGGGATTATCTCTTTATGTTGAATGTTAAAAAAATTTATTATTCCAAAAGTCGATATATCAAGAGATATATACCAAGTTAAAGGTATCTACTTTAAATTAATATTCCAGGAAAATGTTAATGAATGTAAAAACTTTTACGTAACTAAAAAAGAAATATTAAAAAGTATTTTTTTTCTTAAACCCTAGTTTTTTTAATTAAAATATATTATACATATTTAATCGAAATTGAAGTTTATATTGCCTATACTCGTATAAATACAGATAAATTGTAATGTACTAAGTACCTACAATATTTTAATATTTATTTATTATATATATAATATACTCATTTATACAATAGGTAAATAGGTAGGTATCTATCATTCAGTGTAAAATTAAATGACGAATGACCCCTTTTTTCTTATAAAAATTTCAAAAGGCTACAATTATTTTTGACCTGGGTGACAAATTCTCTGGATCCGGCACTGCTCAGTGATATCATATAATATATAATATAGATAAATCATAAACCACAGTATTAATAATAAAAACTTTATAACAATATTTTTTTAAAAGAATTCTTTGAACAAAAATATTTTACTACATCAAAATTATATCTTTATCCATTTATTGCATTAGATTTAAATTTTTACAACGAAATGTATAATATTTATGTATATCAGACATCAGTGTAAAGGTCATATAGGTACCTAATATAGTAATATACGCCATACAAGTATACAGTATACTTATCTATAAGGTCAACGGTAGTCCATAATTTGTAATTCAGATGACATCTACTCGATTTAGTAGTATATTTAGTAGCGACTTCGGCTTTTATAAAAATGATAATGTATTAAAGTAGTTCAAACTTCTATTTAATCGTGTTAATAAATCAGGTATCGCACCTATTTCTTAAATTAATCATTATAGTAATATATACTTTGCACAGTTATCAGAACTGGATTATACATGTATATTGTATAATCTGAAAACAGCTTTAAATTTAAGATAGGAATTTAGATTTAAGAAAATTTTAGAATTTCAGAATTAAGATAGTAATTTAATACTAGAAAAAATTGATTAATTGTGCACAAGCACAATGTAGTTAAAATAAATATTTCTAATTTCAATATACCTATAGTAAAATTTAAATTAGAAAATATGTATAGATATAATATTTTTAATTGAAAATTATTTATTACAAATATATTATTCTGATTTAGATAGGTACAATGTTTGTATCTAACAATTAATATAAATCATAATATGTATATTATAATATAATGTATAAAATATAATGTACATATTATGTATTAATTTTTCATTGTAATTTTTAATAACAATAGTATTTATCAATTATCTAATTGATTTTAATCAATTAAACACATTTTGAGATCAAAAATACATATAAGTACAATAATGATTATTCAATATTAATACTTATACAGTATATTATGAAATATGGAGTATGCATTATGGAATAAGCAAGTCATGCCTAAAATAATCAATAATATAAATTACATATTCCTATCATGTCATGTTTTACAAACAGTAGATATCTCAATGTTATTATATTTTTAAAAATTTTTTTTTTTAGTTTGAAGACTTTATAACAAGTCCAGCTGTTGGTGAACACACTCGATTCTTCGTTAAAACGTTTATCGAAAATACTAAAAATGGTCTAGAGATGAAACACAATAAAATGATTCATCAATTTACCAAAAAAGAATTTATTAGTTATATCCCATGTGCAACAACAAAATCTAGTAAGGACGTTTAAACTACACATTTTTGACAACAGTAGGTAATTGTTTTTAATTATTACCTATTTCTATACTATATTTGTAATATCATAATTTACACAAGCATACTAATTATGTGTTAAAAATAAATTATTATATAAGGTAATTGGCAGGTATAGGTGCATTATATTATGTGTTTTATACTATATTATAACTCAGTATACAACTGTATACAGTGTTTACTATGTGTTTTTATATACACATATATTCGAATATATCAGTATGTATATTTTTATGTATAAATAAATATTTTTAGTATCAAAAATTGCTTTATATTATCCTTTTCTCATTATATGTTTTAACATAATTGCACACATAGCTAAGTAACTAAGGAGCAATGAAAATTCTATCACTTGCATGTGGTTTTCAAATTATTGGTTTTAAACTTTTAAAATAATTTATCTATTGTAGTATCTACATTTCATTTACAAATAACTCACCTGTTTACCTATATCTCTACGGTCTACACGCAATAATAAATATTTAATTACTTTTGTTTTTATATTATAATTGATCGTTAAATTTTTAGGTATAGTGCGCGAGTATGACACAAGTTCTAGACATATTTCGAAATTCCAATAGATATGTAATAGATTATAGGTTAACGTGTTATCAAAATATCGTATGACTGTTTTATATGAACGTCATAGAATCATATATATATGGTATTATAGGTAAATATGTACAAATGATGCAATATGGACATGTATTAAACGACCGTAATAGGTATAAAGGTACGTAGGTACCCATAAAATAAACTACAAGCTGATAAGAATTTTATATTATATGTCAGATGTTCAGCTATACCTAACTGTGTATAATGCATACGAAAATTCAAAATTTATCGTTTCTGATTTCAAATAAATTACAAATAATAATAAACGTTCAAACCATATATTTTCACGCTTCGTTTCCACGCATGCGTTAGCAGCCCACCTGCAGATAGTTGCAGAGTGCGTATATCGATGCGAAGCATCCAACACAGTGTTTGTTTTTTTAACGTTTAAATTTAACCTTTAGCGTTTAATCGTGAAATGGAACTTTTATTGCATGATATATGTTAATCATTTGGATACTTGTCCTCATTCATTTTGCACTTACTGATACGATATCGTAAATAAGTTTTCATAATGAAAATCTGTCAACTTGATGTTCACGATTAAACGACATGGTACATATCAGAAGCGGATACAGAGGTCCTGAACGGGAGGGGCAATTTATGAGTTATAAACAAAACAAAATACGCCGTTTTACTCCAATTTGTTTGTGAACAGGGGAGGAATCACCCCTATTTCCCTCCCTTGGTACATGTCTTTCAGCTCAACGGACGATACACGCAAACAGTTGTGGAATACCAATCACAACTAGGTATAGTTTCTGTTCTTGCTCGATGAATTTCATTTTGATATAAATATTACGGTAATGTGTACATTTGCATCACACGATTTCTCGCATTCAAAGGAAAAACACGAATAAAGGCTCTGTTCTTATTAACTCTGTTGTAAATAAACTGCCGATCGAACTTCATTTACCGGGTTATCAATACTGTGGACCGGGGACTAATTATTTGAAAAAACGTTAAGCTCGCGGTGACAAAGGTTCTGGACTCTGCGTGTAAAGAACACGATATCGCCTACGACCATAGCAACTCTATAGCACATCGTAACGAGGCAGATCATATATTGGAAAATCAAGCTTGGAAGCGGTTTAAGGCTTCAGGCTCAAATTTTAAAGAAAAAGCATCGACTTGGGGAGTGACTAACGCGATAAAGATAAGACGTAAAATCGACGATAAAAGTCGCTAAAAACGTGTTGAAGAATAATATGAGTGAAAAAAACTTGTTCGCGTTATTCAAGAAATGTGTACCTATCGGCCGCTAAAAAGATATTTCGTAAAAACAACAAGAAAACGAGTGTGCTCAGAGTAATTCCTATACCTAAAACCAGCGGTATGTTCCCTCTGATACCTATATTTTCCGGACTATCGGCTCTCGATTCGTATAGCCGGTGTAGTAAAGACTGCGAGAGAATTCAATAGAACCACACCTTCACATTTATGTAAAGGGTTATATCTCACACCGTATAAGAATGGATCTTATAAAGCTCAAAAAGGTAAAGGCTTATATATCGGCTTATATACTATAGCATCTATATATTATTACAATATTGTGAAACTATAATAA
This sequence comes from Pemphigus obesinymphae, assembly GCA_025469235.1. Lineage (NCBI taxonomy): Eukaryota > Metazoa > Arthropoda > Insecta > Hemiptera > Aphididae > Pemphigus > Pemphigus obesinymphae. The sequence continues at coordinate 6,613 of JAIPRL010001825.1, read as the reverse complement.
TAGGTTAATCATTTTACGTGTGAGATGGACTTATAGTTAAGGATCAAGGTATTAATATTATAACAAATAATTTACTTGCATTATAATTTTTATTTTTTTGTAAGTCCATTCATTAAACAATATACGTATATCTTAATATTACATTATTATTATTATTTATGTATATAATAGGTACGTGTGTGAGTAAAATAAATACGTCATTGTTTAAATGGAAAATATGTGATATCGTATCACATGAAAAAATGATAAAAAATATTATACCTATTATATTATTAAATATAATGCAATTGAGGAAAAAACAAATGATTCTATTATTTTAAGTTATATATATGTGTGTGTGTGTGTGTGTGTGTGTGTGTATGTGTGTGCAATTATATTATAATATAATATATTATATCAAATTTTCAAGCACGTAATTATTTTTGTTACACTTAAAATGAATGGTCTTATTACGTTTAATTTTAAAACGTGTTTTTCATTTTATTTATTATGATATGATATAAAATTCACGCTTTCATTAATTTTTAATGTTGTGTTCGCCTGACGATTGCTTATTAAATCCAAAAACTACCGCGGTAGGAAATGTGCAGCAATAAAACAATATTTTTTCACTAGCCTGCAAGCAGCAATAGTCGTTAATTCCATTAGAATAAACGCGTTGCGCACACGCCGAACATTTATTAAAAACACGAAAATCGGTTGCGAGATTTCCTTCTACGGGTTGTATGAATTTTTTTAATTTTCCATTTTCCGAATAATAATAATAATAATAATATATGTAATATAATATACATACAGTTCCCCCAGAGAGCGCCATTGAAATTTAAATATCCTCATTTCTCTCGACCATATATTATGTACTTTTGTTCTATTTAAACAACTAAACGAGAGCTTTTATCATTTTAGATTATTATACGCGCAAAACGCAATTTCGCTGATTTCACTAATGTTTCCGTTCCGAAAACATTTTAATATTCCTAATGTACAAACATTTCATTATAAAGTGTAACTTGTACATATAATATATATACAGTGCAACCTCAATTTGTATATACACGCGTACCTACCTATATATATATATATATAATACATAATAATAGGTATATAAAATGATAATATAGTAAGTAGAAGCGTTCAATAAAATGTATCTATACATAATATATACAAGTACCTACGCGTGACGTTTACATCTCGTTAGTTATTATATTATACTTATTATTATAAAACAATATTAAGTAAAAAATTATACATTACAACTTGTATTTTTATTATATTATATTTATATTTATTTTATTTATGATACGGTATAATTGCCCTCGGGACCATTTTTTTTCAAAATGTCCGACATATTTTTCTTTAATTAGATACACGATTATATTGTAATACCTATATTATATTATAATACCCGTATATATAGGTACGCCGTACTCGTGTTATTATATATAGAACATATAGGTATCTGGTACATTATACGGTACAAAATAATATTATGTATAAGATAAATATATCGAACCTGTTATGGACACATCACAATAATTGAAAATCCGCTTGTTTTTTTATTCCGCCATTTCCGCACCAAATGTGCCATCAAGTAAAACGCCGATTTTTCGTTATCGATTCGTTTTAAAACGGCACGGGGACTGTATTATATATAGTTTCAAATAAACATTGCTGTTCGAAACAATCTAAAACCAAATGTGTTTCGATTAATCGATTAAAAAAAAAAAAAATCGCCGTTTTACTTGATGACACATTGACACATTTGATGATGTGTCCGTAACAGGTTCGATCACGATTCACGATTATTAAAGATAATATTACTTCAATCATGGTTAAATAAATTCATTGTTATTATTCATATTTCAAACGCAACATTCAACAATGATAAGAAAAACCAGCGAACGCGTAAAAAAAAAAAAACTCAAGACGTTGATTTTCCGCGGCAAACCTATCAAATCAAACAATGGATTTCTTGATGAATATAAACTCGGATGTCATGATTTTTAAAAAAAAAAAACGTATTTTGGCTAATCGATATTTAGTTTATTAATTAAAAAATACGAGGAATATTCCATTCCGCCACATAAAAACTAAAAATAATGGTTTTCGATACGTTACACTTATTACAAAGTATAATATATACGAGTACATTATACACTATGTATAATATACTATTATGGCGTATTTGGCCGTTAAGTGTTAACGTTGAGGTGTCACAGGTGCTGTCAGAACATAGTGCATTTAATTATTACTTGCATAACATTAATATTGTCGGCTCGAATACATTTGCTCGATGTGGTGCGACATCTAACGATGCTGAACACGCGATTTTCGTCAGTGACGACTGGCACAATTGGAAAAGGGATGCATAAGGCGTGATTGGGGTGCAGGAACTAACACATGATAACTTGATGGAAACAGGGCCGTCCCAGAGAGATTTTTCTTTCTTTTTTTTTTTGGCGGGGGGGGGGGGTGAAAATGTAAAAAGAAATATATAATACTTCTCTTAAAAAAAAAAATAAAAAAAAGTAATCAACTTTTTTTTCATTTTGCCGACTACAATCCTAATAGTTTATAGTTTTGCAGACTTAAATTACAAAATACTTCATAAATAGTGAATAAGCAAAAAAAAATAAATAAAAAGGAGACATCGCCTTTTTTACTATTTGCCGTCTGAACTTAATTTTGCTTTCCGAGGTGGGGGGAAGTGAGACACCCCCACCCCCTCGATATGGCCCTGGATGGAAACAATGATGGCATCTAGGATCAATTGGTACATGTTTGCTGGCCTAATAAGCAGGATTATGCGAACAACCAGGGAGGAAGAAGTAAGACTTAGCAAATCTTTATATGTACGCCCGAAGGCAAATTGGGTGGGATAGAGCCCTCCAAAATGTTTGTACGTGCCTAACTGTGAGGGTCGGAAGAATGGGATTCTTGTAATTTAAATAAATGTCGGCGATGCCCACCATACATACCGTAACATAAAAAAAAAATAAAAAATAAAAAATAAAAAATCGTTGAGGTATGGTACGCAATTATTGTTCAAAAACATTAACGGTAAAATAAACGCTGTGCATTATCACAAAGAGGTATTTTTTTCCGTGAGTATACAATATAACTAGCTATAATACGTCTTGTACTATTTCGAAACCACCGAGGTTTCTCCTACCCAGTATTGATTTACACGTTTTTAATATAATATCGTTTTCGTTTTAGAGTGTACCTACGTCGTATATTCGTTGTTTAAAACGCGCGACTAAAGTTTATGGATTTCAATAAACATTTATTACCATTGTATATATCACGCTTTAAGTGCTTTAATATATTATATTCTCAAATTAAACGATTTCGTCTGGTCTGCAGTGCGCTGAGTAGGGAATATGATATAAACCTCGTAAAATGTCCGTTTAAATCAAAAAAAAAAATTAGGTAGATACATGAATTGTAAACTAGACAATAGCTGATCTAGGATGTTTTTCGGGGGAGAATACCAAAATTATTTTGTAGGTGCAATATGTGAATTATATTAAATGATATTATTCTTCTTGCTTTTGAACCTACGAGTATAGGTAAATAAAAGTCAAGGGAGCCTAGGCCCCTCCGGTCCCCTTTGAATCCACCGCTATGGCTATATTTTTCTCTGTTATAAATTGCAGGTTAGTCTGAGCAATTTTTCTCACTTTTTGTCATTTCGTATACTGCACTAAAACTATTTAAAATATTTAACTATTATATTATAAGAGCTCGTCTCTCATTTATGCGTTTTCCGTTGGGAATAGGTACGTGATTTGTATATTTATATTTAATGTTTTACACCTCATCGTATTATCAAACGTTAAAAACTTAAAACAATAATTATTATCATATTATTATGTTTTCATTGACCTTCTAAGAACACAACGAAACCTTATGACTTATATAACTTTATGCATGTAAACTATATATATATATTGTATTATTACACTTGTAAAACTAGATACATTCCTAAGCCAATTTTAAAATGCACAGCTATATTTTTTGCGTCATAAACGTATTATAAATATTTTATTTTTATACAAATTGAATTAAATACGAATCTATTAGCTGGTTGTATTAGATAAGTATAGGTATAATATGCAAATATATGTATATCCGATACTTCTTAAAATAATTAATAGTTTTATTAAAACGATTTAAAACTATAATCTCAATAATAAATTAATAATAATAACAATACAGAGTTAAAATATGTCAATAAATTAAATACAACGTCGAGTTTTCGTGTGAAACTTAGCTACTGCCAAATAAATTGGTCAGTCAATTAAAACTAATAACGTCAATTTGAATTAAGTAACGAGGACAAGAGCATTTCAAGTAGGTATAGGTATATAACTATTGCTTAAGTAAGTATAAAAAATTGTAATAATTAATGACATAATTACATAATATGTAATAATTATTATATTGTATTCAATATTCATATTAAACGTATTTAACACAAACATTTTGTATTACCTATTATAATTATTTTAAATGTTGCTGGTAAAAACTAACAAATTTTTTAAATACCTAATAGCTGGTTACCTATATAACTATAAACATTATTTTAATATTCCAACTTCCAAGTATAAATACTTAAGTGCGTCTCGAATATTTTGTTGATTTTTATATATTCTTATTTTATTATACAAAACGGCTTTTTTTATTGCTTATATTATATTCAAAACATGATATAACATTAGCATATTGGGTTAATAAATGTAAAATATAAAAGATATAAATACTTACATTCGATCGCAATTGGCAGTACACGTAAATTCCATATTTAAATTGTTTTTATAACAATCTTTTATAACTATTACACATCATACTTAAACGTAAATACCTATATATAAATACTAAAAACATAATATATTATGTTATTTCTATATATAGGTACTATATATAATCAATAATCGTATAGATATTTAGTATTAATACCTATAGATAGTATATTATATAATGTACACAGAGCCGTAGCAAGGGCTTAGAGAAACTGGGCCAGGCCAACGGTGCAAGAGAAAATAGGGCGACAAATATAAATTCAGTAATATCTATCCCTAAATTTCTAAGATTGGAGTGCGAAAATTCTCAAAATCTTGTAAAAGTAAGTTGATGACCCTCTTTTTTTGCTTATTATAACTAATATAATATATTAGTTATAATTATAACTAATATAATTGGGGGGGAGCAACGCCAAAAAATGTATGACTCTTTTTCCTTATTACCGATTTAGGGGCAGAAATTCGGTTCTTTGCCAAGGGCGCTATCGAATCTTACTACGGCTCTGAATGTACATAATATAGGTACTTATATATGTTTATAGGAATAATATGCATACTAAAATTGGACAATAATCATTAATATAAGAATAAGTTTATTGTTTACTATTTGTAATACCTATCATGGTTAAATATTAAAATTTAAAATTATGATTATTGTAACGAATGACTTATCTTTATATATATACTATATTATGTAATAACTAAGATACTTTAAAAATGATATAACTATGCGTGTGTAATTTTTTATTTGTGAATAATTATAATAAGCAGGTACGTGACAATTACTATAAATTATAGACAATTAGTCAACGGAAATGTTCATATATACTCGTATGTTGTATTGTTATAATTTTTAGTTAGATAGCATATACGCACGAAGAGTCCTATATTGTTTTCGAAGGGTAAACGCATTACTAATAGATCATAGTGTAATCTAATTCTTTTATTCATTTAAACAACAGTTGTATACCTATATATCATAATAAATATACAAATATGTGTAAAGTAAAAACTGTATATAAGTAAGTACGCCATTTTTTCATTCACTAAATGTATTATTAGATATGTATTATATATGCCTAAAATAGTAATAAAGATATAATATCACTCGTAGATGTCACCAACACTCGTAAAATTGTATGATAATAAATGATAATTACACTAAATGTTTAGTTGGTCATCACTTATCGACCAATATTGTTGTAAAATATTAATACATTACCTATTCATATTAATTATACTTACAAGACAACAAATAACCACTATTAAAAAATATGAAGTGATTGGTTCATACCAGAGTTCATACCTACATCGTACTATCAATATTATAAATAATTTCAATGATTTTTTTAACTGATTCGAAGAACGTTCATTAATCATTTACAACCGTATAAAAATATTATATATTTAGATACAACAACTTATTAAATGTAAATAGTAATGATGCCGGTGAATTACAATGTTATTTTATTTATTATAATGACCTATATTAATTTAATTTAAACATTAACATGCAAGGTATTTTTGTGTACTCTAAAAAATCATATAAAATATGATATGAGCGACAGACATGATCATTAATATTCTTCTTGAAATTGGTTTAGTATTGATATTATTCAATAATTAGTATTAGGTATATTATTATTTGTGCATTGATGTTATAGTTGGTACCTACTCAAATAAAAAAAAAGCCGGTCAGTAGGTTGTGGAAGCACATCGCTCGTCGGGTGTCAGTATTGGTGGATGCACTTCGCTACTGGGCAGGGTACTTTTGGTGGATGTATTGAATTTGAAAGCAATGATAAATC
>JAIPRL010001824.1:0-72141 GCA_025469235.1 Pemphigus obesinymphae | reverse complement strand
CCTATATCCATTTTAAGACTACTCATAAATTTTTGACAAGTTTTATGCCGGCTGTCGACCTGACGCAACCTCAATTAGTCGACTTCTACGACAGGCATGAGGAAACTGTGGAGGTATTCTTAGCCCCTCCACAGGGCAATTTATATACAACCATCTGTACTCATAATATGTATTTAACGTTTAAATGCTTTATTCAGACGCATTTTCAAACTACATTTAATTATTATTTATTCAAACACAATCAGTAAACCAGTATAATAAGTTCTGTATACTAATTTTTTTAAAATTTCCCATTATAGCATATAATATATGGTATAAAGAATTTGATATCCGGCACAGTTTTTTTATGCTCAGTCGAACCCAATTCTCATAGATGAATTAAAGTAAAAAGAGTCCTGATTTTTAAAGATTTTATCATTAACGTTTTTCCAATATAAATGTTATTAAAATTTTAGTTTCGATTTTCGCCTTTTATTGAGATTTTAGTATATTCGTTTCTAATATGTTTTTTTTATCTATTTCAATCATTTTTTCACAAGTTCAACGTTATGAAAACTTCTGTCGACTACACAAGAATCAGAAGAGTAATCAGTGAGTACTTGAAATTTCCACTAATCATTGAATTAAACTTAAATACATAATAATAATTACACGAGTCAGAATTATTATTTATTATAATCAGTTATCACATATTTTAATATTAATAAGAAATACAGGAACTCGTTCAATGTGTATAATAACCTATTTACAACATTTTCTATGAACAATCGGAATAGATGTAATGTCAATGTTATTATCGGTTTTGTTTATCTATGAAATAACCCAATATAATTGACATTGTTATGGAAACGTCATAGAAATTTAAACGGTATCAAGTTTTTAGTGTTTAGCATAAAAATAAATTAAATGTTATCAATTTATTTCTCATTATCATTGTGTTTTGATCAGGGCCGAACAGAGAGTCTGGAAAGGTGGCATGAGTTGGGGGCACAGTACTACAAAGGCAGAATTCCAATGGTTTTTAGGAACAATTTATGCGAATGATATTTTTTTTTTTACTAATTTTCTATTTTTCCTAGTCGATTTTCGATTTTTGAGATTTTCAAAGCTGTTTCTTAATTTTTCAACGGGGGCACTGGATAGACCAAATCATTTAGGAAGAGGGGGAGCAAAATTGTCATCTTGCCAGGAGCCTAACTGTTGTTCAGACCATCCCTTGTTTTATATATATTTTATCGAATTTTTCGTTCATTGTTACTGTTCAGTTTTTTTTTTTATATATTTTGACCATTTTTGACACGTTTAAAGTCATACTTAGAGTATTATGAAAACGTTTAAGAGCCCTAATCATACTATAATTTAAATGTTCAACTGTCAATTTAAGACAATTACTTGCTATCATATATACTTATAATAGAATATAATATTTATAAAGATACAACTGCTGTCCTCGGCCAAAGGTTTAATGACAATATTAACGTGAACCCCTCTATGCGCTAATAGACAGGGTTGTTCGATTTTACCCTTTCGATACACACCCTGAAACCACCACTTCCCGACCCCGATATATGTATGTATACGCGATACGAACGACTAAACCAAATGTTGTGCTTTTTTTTCGTTTCAGTTACCTAGTGCCCATCGTCACTACGAGCGCACATTTTTCGTTTTTACATAATATATACAGTGAATGAGATTGCGAAAAAATTTTTTTTTTACAAATTACATCAAAAACTGTTGTTTTATTAGTCCAATTATTGTAATTGAACAATATTATTATATACATATATATTCTAATAATCATACTATGGATTAATGGCAGGAGCAATGACGATCAATTCAAAATATAGTGATGAGTAAGTATTTATTTTTTTGATTATCACTTGCAATAATTTTGGAATGTGACTCAAAACGAAATTAAAGCACAATTTTACCGGATAAAGTAAAATATAATTTATAAAATTAATATTTACTACCAAAAAAACCATATTTGTTGGTGTCTAGACTCGGCCAGAATGTGTATACTTGTACGAGTTTGTCCATAATAATATTCAATCATATAACCTCTATTTTGATTAAATTGAGAATTATATCAATATTGGACTCTGGACCGTTGAATTTTTATAGTTAATACATATTATAATTAATATATTTACAATTAAAACAGTAATTTTAACAAACCAAATTATACCTTCACAACAATATTTATGTATTGTTCCATTTCATCAGAGTTTTTCGTTATGGCTGGTTATATTATAATTATACGTATAGATGTATAACATATTAAAGACCGCTACTATATATATATATATATATATATATGTATTATATTTTGAATATTAATTAGAATAAATGTATTTACGAAAAACTAATATGGTTATTTTATATATATATAAGTATGGGTAAGGTATGTATTTATTGTATGAATATTTCACTAAGCAATAGAATAAAAATACAATTCTAAAATGTACGAAATATATTCTTAATAATATATTATTACTTTAAATAATTATATTTTTTTTTTATATTGTGATATTATTGTTATTGCTTTAGCTCAAAAAGGAAAAAAATTACTTTGAAAAAAAACGTATATTCACAATTATTCAAGAATGGTGGATTGATATTCAAATAAAACCTATTGTAAATAAAAAACTTAGTTTACAACATCACTTTTAACCATAATAAGATTGATTGTATTGCGCACACTTTTCCTGAGCGACCGGTTACCAAGTGTGACTCTATTGACGCTTAACAACAATATCGAGAAAATTTCGTTTGAATTAGACTTTGCAAATTGCCATAAGAAAAATTAAATGAAAAAAATATCTATCCACATTATTGAAATACAATCGTCAATCCAATATTATTGACGTTAAGTTAACAATATTATTTTTAACATATTACAATTACGTAATTATAGCATCCATAACAAAAAAAGGTTGACCCATTTAGAATTTAAGAAATTAAGTTATTTATGCCGTTTGGTGTAAATATATAAAAAAAAATAATAATAATATAGGTGTGGCAAAGGAGGGGAACATTTTTAAACCGCCATTGCGATTTCAATAACAGACAGATCGGGGTCGAACTGTTATCAAATTGTGATATACTCTTCGGTATATAACATGCTAAAGGTAACTTTTTTTAGTACTCCCCAGAGAGAGAGACATGTCCCTCCCCAGTCAGACCTCAAAATGGAGACCCTTGGATAAAGGCTTTAAGAAAAATGGAAAAGTGCGATAACCCAAACCGCCGGGAGCTAGATCGCCTTTCCCTTGAGTTATGAGCAATCCAAAATTTCGGTTTTGGACTTTCCAAAAAAGTGACTTTTTGTACGTTATACATCAGAGTGTATAACACGCTTTGTCCCCAGTCCCGATCTCGTTCAGATCGTCATTAAACGCGCAACGGCTATTCAAAAACTTTCTTCGCCTTGGCAGTGCCTGTTATCGTACACTTTTCATCGAGCGTTTATGTACTCACAATTCAAACTTGGTTTATATCGCTGAAGCGTGGATCCGTCAGTTAAGGTTCGGTACAGAAATTGTCCGGTAAATGGTGGTCACCGGTTCAAACGCAATCACCTGAATTGAAATGTGTTGGAAAATGTACAGGAAAAATAGCATCATCCTGAAATGTATAATTGAACAGTAATTCGTGGTTCGTGTGCGAACAGTTCTACAGACGGATTTTTTTTCAACGGACCAAATTGACAACATTATGTTGTTTTAGTATAATATTATCCAAGTGTCATTAATATAATGAAATATTCACGTTCAAATAATATTACAGCCGACGTGTTTATCACCGTTCAGATTTGAAGTAGTAATTTATGAAATATTATTGTAATATGTTTTTACTATATCTGGGATAAAAACAGTCAAATCTCATTGAGTCCTGCAATAGTTATAACCCGAGTTACAATAACGAATTTCACTTAAAATTATCCAACGTACAAAAATACGTTTCGTATGAGTGTAAAAATATTCAGTTGGTACAAGTTATTGTTAAAAAAAAAACTAAATCATATTTTAATAATACGATAACTGCGGCTATAAATTATTAGCAAAATTAATTATTATTGTTATTAGTAGTAGTAGTAGTAGTAGTAGTAGTAGTACTATTGCTTATTGTTAGACATGGCTTCCTTCAATCAAAACATATATCAAACCCTAACAGCACAGACCGGTCCGGACGCCTCCGCCACCCGTTAACTACCCATTACGGTGTTAGAAAACGGATCGTGCCGGCAACTATTTAGACCTTTCCAGCACCGATTAATTATTATTATTCAGCTTATAATAGGCAGCATCCGAGACTTACTTTTTTACAACGTTCCAGGCCCATACCGTTTCGACACGTCCATTTTACATTAATTCTCCAAAGGAAACATGCTCTTCCCCTGACCTCTCGGCGGGGGTTCGTCCATGAATATTTATGGTCTACTGAAATCCAAATTCTTCAAAACGCATACCATTTTACCATTCGAATTATCAAAATATTATACATTCAAACCATACATCAAAATATTAGCAGCACATACACGAAAATAGTTGCTCTTGGAAAATCCACGCTGAGATAAAATAAAATGGTCCTGTAAACTGCATGTAGATAATTCAGTTTATCCTTATCTCGAACACCAGATATTACCCCTAGATCGTCAGTTTACCGTACTCGTATAAAAAATATTCTAACATCTATTTTTGATCGTCACTTAACAATTTTCCAGGTCGTTCAACAAGCATTAAATTAAATCAAGAAATTTGGACAAATTCCACATGTTCATTTTCAATGTTTCAAAACACTTGAATATGCACACATATTTCAATAAATATGTCATACCATAAACACGATTTATTTGACAATATAAACGAAGTAAAATAGCAGAGATAAATAATAGAAACTAAAACTAAAATAGAAAATAAACCAAACGCGAGTGTAATCGATAATCATATAGCTATTCAATCATACGTATTACAGGAAAAAGCAGTAAAAAAAAAAAAAAAAAAAAAAACTAGGTACTTATCCAACACAAAACGGCTAAACCCCAAATAAAAATGATTATTTGTAATCATACTTATATTTATTATATTGTATATTTCACTAAAGAAGATTAAGTTAATCTCTAAATACGGCTTAAATAATTCATCTTAAAAATAAATCCCAATTGTGCTACTATAGATCATATACTCCAATATGATATCCATAAGTACATCACAATCAGCTATGCCCAATAATAACTGTACTTTTCCCCCGGTTAACTTATTCGGTGGATTATACTCACATTTTGAGAATTCTCATTTGATCGTATTGTATATTCTAATAGGAAATTGCCTTTTCACGGACAAGTTTTCCGACTATTTAATATAAAATGACTTCCAATTTTCAAGAAGGCCGTTCAAAAACATAATTTTCAAATAATCTATATAAACCTATGCACCTACGTTATACCTTTAAACTGAGTTATTTTTCCAAATCTCTCTGTACATATCATACACTTTGTTAAAGGATTCATACTATATTGATTTATTATCCCGAAGTTATAAAAAAAAAAAATCACGGGATGTGTTTTATTTAATTTTTAAATGTTCCCTAAGTAGTAATATAAAATTTAAATTTATGAACAATTAATATTCATTAAAACTACAACTAAGCAAATAAATCCAACCCAAATTATTTCCACAAAATTATTTCTACAACACATTATAGTTTGTCGTGAAACTCGCTTCAAATTATCACTGTACTCAAAGTAACTTAATCTTAACTCAAGTTAACGATTAAAATCCGAGAAGCATAAATAACTGTAATATTACTAATATAATATAATATTCTACGTCAGGCATAAATAATTTATATAATATTTACATTGAATATTCGTATAATACGTAACGATTTTATTTCGAGACATTTTTTACAATAAAATTACTAACCGTGCAAAAAAAAATTTGTTATTTTCGTGAAATATTTTTCAAACGAACGATAATATATATTGATTCACAGTTTTCCATACGTAATGGGTGTATATAATTTATTATTTAATTCTGTGTTTCCTAAAGAGTTTGGCCCGTTGTCATTAAAACTGTGTCGTGGGAATTTGACCTTTGTTATTTAAATCCATATAATGATCAAATATTATTAGGCCGAAATGGGGAAAAAATCGATTTAAAACGCATTACGCATTTTAATATTTAATACCACACGTAAATATTCTAAAAATAGCCGTATAATAAATAATAATCGTTTGTCGTCGGTAAACCTAATAGTCATTATAATATAACAAACAATTGCATGGACCATGGATTTAATAAAAAACAATAATGTAATAATTGAATTAAATATTATTGTTATAATATTAAATATAATAGATTTAATTAATTTTAACTAAATTTAAGTAGGTATAATTACAAAATACTGCATGATAAATTCAAATTTTTCAAAAGAAAAAAAAAATAATAATAATAACAATAATGTCGTTTGTATCGTGAGAATATAATTTAATTTTGTGCAACTTGAATTTTATATAAATATATTATATATATTATATATATTTTTTTCTTCAATAAATAATATATTTTATTTTCAAAATTATCGTGCGTTTTTCCACAAAATCTAGGACTGAATTTTTTTTTCGAATTTTGTGCGTCCGCGTCTGTGTGTAAATATAAACACGGAACATCGTAAGTTCGACGACGGCATTTATTTTGGTTCGATGCGTCTTCGAAAAGTCACGCGGATAACCAAACTACAATAATAATGCGTACAATACGCTACTACGACTATCGTTGAATTCCTTGCACGTCTCCTCAGCAACACCAAGACTCCTCGGGGAAAATAAAGTATTCCTTCATTTTTGGGGCAGTAAAGTAGGAAATCCTGAGAATATCTCGGTAGAGTCCTGGTGGAAAAACGTTCGTCTCCAGGAATCGTGCTTGGAGAACGCCGGGAATTTATAATAAATAAACGAGTACCTCTAAAAATGCATGAAAAAAATTTAAAAAATGTACAAAAAATTAATTCAAAAATACCGAGTAAGTAGCAATTATTAATATTATTTTAATAATATTCATTTATTATCTTGGATTTTCAGCTTTTCTGTTAACATAACAAAATTATCGGTATAAATTGTACACGGGATAGTAATGGGATTGTCTAGAATTCCCTCGTTTGTACAATAGACTACTTGGTGGAAATCCCAACAAGATGGGACAGAATCGGAGATTCCCCCGTGCCATTAGAGCTACACGTGATTGTATTCTAAAGAAAAAGGTGCCTATAAAAATTTCCACATAATTCATCGCGTAAAATGTGTACGTCGAAAATTTGACTGAAATTTTCGCAAATCGTTTTGAAAATATTTAACCATAATTATACTGGAAGTATTCATAAAACGTAACGTGTAAAATATTGCGTGTCCGTTTGCCCACAAAACTTTTCGAAAATATTTCAATTTCAATATTATTTAGATGAAATATATGCAGAGTTCGATAAATATAAATAAAGAGTCGTGTAAAGGTAAAGCGTTTGCAAGATGTTTTTCGAGGGTAGCGAATTATAGTCCAAGTGTCAAAGATGAGTTTTTCCCCTACGTTTGTGACGCCCTCTCGGCCACATTGGCTGCCCGTCATTGCTAAGTCGGGACAGCGGTCATTCTGAGCTACTTTTTTTTTTTAATTCTTTATTTTCTAAACTTCATAATTTCCACAAAATATACTTTATGTAATATTGTGAAAACATATCCAAAAAATATTATAGGAACATTACATGAAAACCGTGTAATAAATGTTAAAACGATATACATTGGATATACTTAATGAAATTGTGGCGAAAATATGTTCTAAACACCAAAATACAATCAAGTGCAATCTTTTTTTTTCTTGTCAGTTTTCTTGCTACAAGTCCTCTACATAATCATTTTTCGGTATACTTCATAATTCTTCGTAAATCTCCCCGAATAATCTCTAATCATGTTTCCCTGCTTTCCATCAGTATTTTTTTAACAATTTAAATTGTCTCAGCTGTCCATTCTTTATACATATATATGCTACTCCCAAAAACTACCTGTATATATGTATTTATTCCGAGACATGGAATCGAAATTAAAAATACCTATATAATTGGTACTGGAACCCATTATTTAGTTTTTTTTTTTTTTTTTTTTTTTTTTTTTTTTAAATTTATTTACAATCAAAATTGATACCTACCAATATTATACAATAAATTATTTTTGTTTTTTTTTCTACCTTTTTAAAAAGTGAAATGATTGGAAATGAAATTTTGATTATGACACTTTATTTAAACACTTAGTATTTACGATTTTACCACGTAAATACTGTTGGCATTCAGTCGTAAAAAATATTTTTTAAATGAATGAGAAATGAAAATCTTATATTTTAAACTTTGAGCGTTGATATATTTATGTGATTTAAGGTAAAATAATTAAGATATTGCTGTATCCCACACAAGTTGACGTGTTTTACAATTATATTTGAACTTTTCATCATATTATGTGATAAGATATTATCGCACAACATTAAAGAAAATCATACACTAACATAATAATATTGATTTTTGTAGAAAATATTCTCTATGGCATTTTATCATTTCTTATCGCTAGTAATACCAGTATTCACGAAAACTTAACCCGAGACGTATTTTCAGCAATTTGAAGACTGGAACCGAAACCAGAACATAAAAGTTAACTGTTAAAACCCGAAATCAGAATTGCCAATACCATTAAAAAATATACCAAGTCCTGATTCATTCCTAATACCATCTATACCAACAATTCCACACGTCCTCTTTGAAATTTTCATTTCTTCTACTTGTATTTTCATTTCATTTCGTTTTAAGTTTCTAAAAATAAGTTTTTACACTTTATATCGCCATTGTATCCGTCTATATGTCCTATATCCGTAGTTACTAGTACACGGTTACGCCATCCACTTAGCCTTACCATCATGAACAGCTGCAGAAAGTAAGGTGTTTTCGTTGACATTTTACTATTACCAATGGGTGAATAGGTACTAAAGTTTCTATAAACAATCAAGGTTCTTTTCGTTGAACGAATAACTTCCATCGTGAAAATTTAGAAGACAGCAGAGCTTAATCTCATAAACCTCTTACAAATTTTGTAAATTTAATCTTACATAACAACAAACTATAAAAATAAAGCGAGAAAAAACATATCTACAATGCAATAATAAAAGTATAAAAACAAACAACATTCGGTTTTATTGATTTTAAAGAATCTCAAATTACTACAACTTTATATAATTTTTTTTTAAATTTTCATTCTTTAAATGGAGTTTTTTTTTATTAACAAAAGTTATATCATTTTCAAATAATACAATTTCGGACTTAAACTAAATAGACCTCTTCTAAATCTTCTAGATCTCACTTAATGTTCAACATATATTATGTGTTCGATAAATAAAAATCAACTCGAATAACAAATACGAGTAATTAATCACATCAGATATTACTTTGTGGTTACAGAATAAAACCTCTATACAAAAAACTATGTTAAGGTAAATCGACGACAATCGATTATTTGTTTTAAATCTTAAAACAAATTTTTATAGTTTTCTGTCAATCAATAAATAACACCGTCGTCGCAATGGATTAAGAAGGATACCACATTTAAAAAAAAACTTCGTTTACCTTGACAAATACAATTAATATAACACCTATCAAGTTCAACGTGAAACCTTGGAAATATGACCGAAATAATAATAAAATGGTTTGTAATTTTCTTTTTCAGCTCTCTTTCATCTTTAAACGAATCGACCGGATCGTTGAACAGATCGTACAACGATATTTCAGGTCAAGAAAATGGCATATACGTCGTAGTTAGGTAAGTCAGTGGGAAATAATATTATATTTGAGTAGATTAGAATGAAAAAACAATTTTCCAAAAATAGAACATGGCATAATAGACATTTTGAGGTAATTGTGGATCTATGATGAGTCTTCCATGTAAATTTTGTATCAGAATTCTTTATAGTTTGATAAAAATTCTGTATTAGTAGGAACACATTAGGTAAGTACTACCCTGTTATATCGAAATGAAAAAAGAAATTCACAAAATCTTTATCATTGCATCAGAACCCATCTAACTGACCTAAACAGAGCATTTTTGATTTTTGTTGTTAGGTATCGACAAAAATTTTTTCTTTTTTTTTTTTTTAATGTCAGATTTAAAATCTAAATTACATACGAATGCTACAATACAGGTTTTACTTTTTTTGATAAAAGTCATTTGTGGAACATGTGACTTTTGATTCTACCGTACGCATTTCAATCTTAAATCAGTTAAATCAATCGAGTGGTATAATTAAATGTTTTATTTTTATATTAGATGTCGACCATTGAGTACCAAAGAAAATCGAGCGACCGAACCGTCAATCGTATCGTTTCCAGGGAACGGGCGTATTTTGGTGAGTAAAATTGAACATGTTATATTTCTTCATACACAGACATATATATATAAACACGTAAATTATAATATAATATTCGCATTTTGTGACATTTATAATTGTCGTTTTTTTTTTTTCTACTATTCACTACAATTAAACAAAATTACTATTGTTCTACGAGATATATATATATAGCTTATTTGTAATAAACGATTAAACTTTATTGTGGGTTCCGCATTATTTCATTATTTACCCGATTAGCGAAATAGATGTTTTGAAATACAAATACGCACGAGGTCACTGAGCTAGATCGCCTGCAAGTAACGATAAATAATTTACATTCATTTCAGTGCATCGTGTTGAAAAAGTAATATCTACTCGTATGATCTTGGACGAGCATTTTACTTTGGGGGTTCCAAAGAAAAAAGGGAAAACGTTCAACAATAGTTTACATCTAGATCTACATCATCAGATATCGTCTTCTGAAATCCCATATAATATCATTAAAAAAAAAAAAAAATAATAAAAGCCTACTGCATAAAACAATTTCAGTATTAGTGTTCGGAATGGGACCATTTTAGTCTGTTTCACTCGGTCTCATAATGCGTGCCGCTCGGCATTAAAACAACCGCTAAACTCGCCTTAAAACTACATAAACGTTTTCATTGCAATTTCAATACGCACAGGAACCGCGATCTTTTAATATCTCCAATGTCTACATGAATACATGGATAGGTTGCCATGTAATCCAAGTAATGGCTATCACTTATCGTATTGTATTATATTAGTTATTAGTTATTCGTAAATTAAAATATTATAAAAATGTTTTTAAAAAATTAATATTTTCACGTTTTTACTACAAAAAAATTTAAAAAAACTTATTTTTATAAGGTAAATAAAAGTAAATATTGGTTGAAAAAAATATAATTATATTTAAAATACTATTTTATTGTGGCTCGTTATTTACACTAAAATACTTAATATTAGAGGATTGGAAGGAGCGATTGCATGTCTCTCTCTCTGTATGGCATACGTATAACATTGCCGCCATTTAAATGATTTATTTTCTTAAAGTATCGATCGATCTAATGATGTGATAAGGATTCTGAAAACTGATATAAATTCACAGTGAAGAATTCTTTAGAACGATATTCCTAAATTTTTTTCCACGAAAATTTAATATATCAATTTTTATGTGTCTAAATGTATCAACATAGTTTTAGTGGAAATCAATAAAGAATAAAATAAAAATTCCGAGAGAAAGTCGATCTAAAATATACTTTACGACGATTTAAAATCAGATTTAGAATCTTTTCGCATGACTAGATCTATTAGTATTTTGAAAATAGGATATTTCTAAATTGTTATGTAATACGTATGTGATAGAGAGAAACAAAAAGTGTAAAATTTTAATATTATTATTTTAGATTTTAAACATATTTATTATTTTAATGAAATTGGTCATATGAGCGTGCCGCATTTGATTCGTTTTACATTGATCTGATATTCTGATCTCCATTAGGTGGTGTGTTCGAAAAGTTCATAAAGTAAAAAAGTATTTAAAATAAATAAGATATATATATATACATTTCATAAACAATTTGATTAATCTATAGTGAAATGCGTACAAAATGATAATTTATGATTATTTTCTTTAATGTTATAAAAATTAATAAATAATTCATTATTATTTTGTAAAATTACATTTTTAAATTCTGAGTGAATTTTTTTTCGATTGTATCCAAAAAAGCTATCGAAATCTTAAATAAGAACATGGTTCCATAAAAATTAAAAATGGTTATTAGTTATTTCTTCGTAATTACATATTTCAAGAATAATTATCATGTAAAGTCTTGAAATTTACGTGGTGATATTTACCTGTACGTCAATAGATACTATATAAACGTGATTTATAATATATTTTAATTTTTTCAAATCATAATTTAGGTAATTTTAGATATCAAAAAACGAAAATTTAGTATAAGTATATAATTGTATGTTACTCTTCTATTTATTTTTCTTTGTCTCTCTTCCAACTATTTGGGGTCGGCTAACCTAGTGTTCAATATTCACTTGACTAGATATCTTACGTCCTCTTCACTTACACCAGCCATCTTTAGTTTACTCTAATAATAAAAAATAAATAAACATACTTTAAAAACTCTTATCGACAATATTTTTTCCGTTGAGTTTTGGCCAATAAAATTTTTTTAACAAACCGTATTATTTCGGGGTAAAATATCGATCAGATGGACGGGCGCCCAATCGATTTTAATTATAATATTGTCATTTATTTAAAAAGCGATTTTTTTTTTTTTATAATTTTCCTCTATTTAAAGTACAAGTATTAATTTCTCCCTTCATATTCATTATACTCAGAAAAAAATTCACATATTTTTTCAAGTATTTCAGATTTCAAACACTATTATTAGGTCATCGCTTAAATTTTTTAATTCATCAAAGAAACATTATATATATATATATTTTTTTATTTTATTTTTTTTTTTTAATGTATAACTTTTACATATAATATACGCATGACTTCAA
This sequence comes from Pemphigus obesinymphae, assembly GCA_025469235.1. Taxonomy (NCBI): domain Eukaryota; kingdom Metazoa; phylum Arthropoda; class Insecta; order Hemiptera; family Aphididae; genus Pemphigus; species Pemphigus obesinymphae. Next base: position 59,179 of record JAIPRL010001824.1, on the reverse strand, counting down.
GCTCTTGATATAACTCTCGGTATTTCGAACAAGAACTGTTTAGTATATTTTATGTTAACGTGCGTTTTTTTTTTTTTTTTGCACAATAACCCCCCATACGAAAACACAGTATTCTATGTTATAGAGAACAAAAAAAAAAAAAAACGGTACGGATTTTCAGCTAAGGGATATTTTACCATTCACTAAAGGATATCTAGAAGCTTTAATCATCGGTTTCCTTTTAGCTTTATACTATAGATACACGATAGTATAAAAACAAATACACTATTCTTTGTCCGAAGTCACGTCGGATAAAGGTATTCATTTCGGTACGTTATAAAATATCCATCGCATTTGAGAGACTGAAACTAATGGTCGAGGAACGTCGATGTGTAAATAATACTACGCAGATTTTCAAAGGACTTAGAACTATTTTCCATTTTAACTACCCGAGTACGACTAATATATTATTGTTTTAATTAATTTGAAAGTTTTTTTTTTAAATAATAAGAGCTCGGTATTTGCGTTTCATTTGTTAAATGATCTGATACTTTAATCTTGAAATTATTACTAGAATTATTTTCATAGTTTCTTCGCGAGTATAGAGATTTATATAAGTTTAATATAAGTTTCATATCATCTTAGATAGATTCTATTACATTTTTTTGGAGTTCATCAGTATACTGTATTAATATAAAATGTGCTGTTGAAGTATTTTGTATTTTCATCTTTCCCGATAAAATTTTTAATTATTTTCAAGACTCAAATTTTAACGTCTAGAAAATATTAAATTAAAATGTTTATTAAAAAATTCATTTATAACCTAAAAATTCTACACAAAGTCGTAGAAAAATGTAAAATAATTAAATTTTTTCATTAATTATAAATACGCCATGAAAATTTAAATGAAAAATTCCCGAATAGTATAATAATGTGTAAGAATAATGATAAGAATTTATAATCTTAAAACATCAAAAATAAATAAATTTGTTTTTATTGTTGATGAATTGATGAAATAAATAAAAAATATATTATTTGTAAGTTAGATCTTGTTTAAAATTGTATATTAAATTTTTTTAAATACGGGAAATTTCTCTACGTTTCTAGAAAAAGGTTACCAGAATTACCTAAAAAATGAATAATGTAGTAATAAAAGGTTAAAAAAACCTTGACAAATTCCGAAAATGCCTTAAAAAATATTCGTTACTAAAACAGTATATATGTATATATATTGGATACCTGAAACATATATTATGTAGGTTGAAAAACATTGAATTAAGCACTCCAAAAAAAAACTACGAATATCCATTAAAATTCCAATTTCTAGAATTTTTATTACGATTGTGACGATTTTTAAGAAATTCTATGTAATTGATAAGTGGCGTAATTATTGTTATGATTATGCAAACGTATCATTTTGAAATACTAAAATGTAATTTCGTATATTTTTAAAATTTTTATTATCCGTGCAATAAAATATATACCTATATAATTACAAATGATTTACGTATTTATATTTTCGTACAATAATAAAATATATGTTTATTTTATAAGTATGTGCCAAAAATAAAGTCTAAAAAATAAAACTTTACAAAAAAAAAAAAAACCTAGTATATGCCACTGTAACGACTATTTAGTATAATTTATAGTAAAGGAATACATTCTTTTGGTTTTCATTTAGTGGCGTGGAAAAAGAAAAAAAAATTTTTTTAGTAATTAATATAAAATGACGATATTATATAAATATTTTAACTGTATGTCTACAGTGCAGTTCTCTCTACAATTTTTCTCTTCAATAGTCTACATCAAGATTAGTCTTAGTAACCATATACGTATGTCCACATCATTCGTTTCGCCTCCTGTTAATATTTTACAATTACGATATTCTTCCAAGCCATTCTAGATGGGTTATCCTACCAATCCAACGTATTTTCTGTAAGTACGATTTTATCAGGATTTTCCTGTTATGAAGTCTAGTAGTTTTTGAGATAAAGAGACTTATTTTCTGATTAAATGCCACCGTGGCCTAGCATACCACATTTTACTATTTTCCTCTTGCTTCTTCCATTTGAACTTGTAGTGCTTCTCAAATCTCTAAACCCGTCTACTTGTTCTATCATTTTATTTCCTTCGTAAATATGTCCTTGTCCGTACATTATTGTCTTTGTTACCACACATTAGAATTATTAGATTATCATTAAATATATTGGGTTTATTCTCATGTATATTTCACTATACATTGCCGTTTCCATTTTTCCTAAATCCCTTTTCCTTTATGTTCAGCTAATACCTCCAAATTATCTTCAATTTTCGGCCGATTTATTTTATGTCCGTCTATTTTTACTACTAAATATGTCTTTTTAGTACAACTACTACATAAATTAAAATAATAAAACAAAAATCATCTACTTTTATTTCGGCAACATAATATCGTACTCGTGTTTAACATCTTAGAGAACACCACTATTGAGGTATTATGTATATATATTATATTAATATTGTATTAATTGTGAATACGACTTTATTGGTCACCGGACGAAACATAACTATATAGCTAGGCAACGTTTTAATTATTACAATAATGTTGTAAAAGAGCACGAGATCAGACATTTTTCACAATACATTTTTATGATATAAGATGATACGGGCGCGTTCGTTAAACGGACGATAATGGCCAAAAGCAGCTTTTGTCTGTAAACCGTTTTTTCCTTTCCTTCGCCTTCTCTCCCAACTATTTGGAGTCGGCAACCCTGGTCCTACACTTCCATTTGACTCTATCTCCCGCAACTTCTTCACTTACACCTACCTTCCTCATATCACTCGTCATTACATACCCCCATCTCTTTTTCGGTCTTCCCCTCCCCCTTTTACCAACAACATGCATTTCCCTTACTAATCTTATTACCTCAGTCTCTTCCCTCCTTAATACATGCCCGAGCCATCTTAATCTATTCTCTCTCATTTTGTCTACTATCGAAGCTACCCCTATACTACCTCTGATATACTCATTCCTTATTTTATCCTCCCTAGTAACTCCACTCATCCACCTTAACATTCTCATCTCAGCAACACTCATTCTCTGTTCTATTGTTCTATCTACTGCCCAACATTCTGTTCCATACATCATTGCAGGTTTCACTGCATGTCATCATTGCTTGATTTATAAGTATTTTTAAATATCTATGAAAAATGTTACCATATCTAATTGGACTAATAGTTTTCGATAAATTTTGTCAACCGATTTTAAATAAGGAATTTTTAGAAAAATGCGTTTAATAGCTTTAGCATTAATTTTCAACTGTCAATTTTTATTATATTGTGTACTCTAGGGAAATTGAACCGTTTACACTATGCACATGTTTAGAGGCCAACAAATTAATACATTTGATAGGTACCCTTTTTTTAGCTTATTAACGTTATTTTTCAACGGATTTTTAAAAGATATGAGTGAATATGGGTATTTAATTTTTTTGTTTACCTACTTGAATTTATAATATTATTTTATGTCTTGAACGAGGAGACAGCAAAAAATTATATTTGTACCTAGAGCAATAACATTCTAGATACGATACTGTGTCCACCGTCGACTTTTATATTTAGTAGATGTGTGATCTACTAAAATTTCATTAATATTTGTAAGTAAATAAATCATGCGTCATATTTATTGGACTCAGGGTTTGTTTTTTTTTTGAACGACCTATGAACGCGTTCATTTAAAAGGCATAAGAACGCATTTGCGAACGAGTTCCATTTCTTAACAAACGTGAACAATTTTACTTCCTTCATTTAATGTTCATTTGATTACATTTGATATTGTACAAAATGTATATTATTTAAAATTGTTATCATAAGTTGGGGACACGATTATCAATAATAAATAAATTTAATCTATGATAATAATTATAAATTATTAAATTAAAATTAAACCGAGCGTATTTAAATTTTAATGTGACAGTCATTTAAATATAGACGTGCAATAATTTATAAATAAAAATTTTTTTCAAGCACTTTTATAATTAACAATTTAAGTGCACGTTTTTTAAAAAAAAAAATAGGTGTTCTGTAAACTATACCTATATAAGTACTAAAGTTGCGTAACAGTCAGTTTTAATAAAAATAAATAAAAAAGAAACATGCGCTTGAACGCGAATGCTAACGCATTCGATTTTTTAGTGAACATTCCAAACACTGTTATTGGTACATAATATTATATTGTGATTTATATAGGTACACATTTTTATTTGATAACGGAAAAATACTTTATACATTTGTATTATATAGGTATGCTATTATATGAGTTATAACTTATATTTATATAAAACGAGAGGATTAAAAAAATTAATTACAATATTATAACATGCACGATATGTAAAAATCGTTTTAGGTAAAAAAAACATAAGTAAGTATTAATAACTGTGGCTAATTGATATAAAATTGGTTCCCGCTTATAAATCGTAGTAGCCGATTTAGATCCCATTTGTCCGCATTGGTTCCTGCATTGTATGCACATACATAAGCACAGTTTCTCGAATTTTAACAAAAAGAAGGTACTTACTGACATTTTTCACTGTTAAAGTTCATTTCCATTTGTACATAATACTGAAATTCTATGCGCAATATCATTGAGATTATAGATTAGTTATAATAATAATGATAATATTATGATAAAAGAGTATAAATGTGCCGGACGACACCAACGAAAAATATTTATATTATTATTATTATTATTTTTTTTTTTTTAATTAGTATACATTGATTTTTAAAAATTATTTTTCACACGATATAGATTTGACGCGATTCTTTTTAAATAGGTAATCGACCTTATTTTATATTAGGTACCTATATAGGCATGTTTTCGTGATTAATCAAATATAATTTGGTTACTAAATCTTATAAACAATCAATTTTGGTTATAATAATTAATAACCCGTCAAATGGAATGGTTATTAAGTTTGGGTATTGACGAGACAAAAAAACATACCTAACTAGGTTGATCGCGAAAACAGACCTTGTATTTATATTTATTTGGCAATTTAATTTAAATTATAAATGTTCTAAGGAAATTTCATGATTATAAAAATACATTTTTTATGTTGATAAGAATACTCAAATAAACTACAATAAAATGAAAAAATATAATCTAAATCCCTAGGTGTATTATATAGGTTTATTATATTGACATATTATTACATATATATAGGCTTTGGTACATTCAAATCAAACCAAGATATTTGCTCAACTGTGTGCGATCATTATCAAAGATGCAAACTTTAATAAATATGTAGATTCAGAATCTACATTTTTGACAGTATTACTACCAAAATGTTACGACATGCTGTTCGAATATAAAAATAACGTAATATTATAAATATCGTTATAATAAATCCTTACCAATTTTTATCATATTTCATAGGTGCCATCACAATCGTTTGATACTATTAATTACCATTTGAATTTGGCCAATTGCACGTAATTGTTTTTGAAATAGCTAAGATACTGATTTTAACTATTAATAATAATAATAACGACTCGTTTATAGATTTATCAGCGAATTATATAATCAAAGGGTTTTGCAAGAAGAAATCATATGGTCATACATTACTGACTTATTGCAAAACAATGGCAATCTTCAAGTGCATTGTCTGTGTACGTTATTGAAATTTTCCGGACCACAATTGTCAAAAGTAATATTGTTATTTGTAATTTTTTCTATCATGATTCGTTGAACGAACTAAAAATAATAATAATAATTTCATTATTCCAAGACTTATAACATGACCGATATAGTCATACATCTTCTGCTATTATTAGAAAACGAATCAGATAATGTGATGCCAGTGTCGTTAAAACTTTTGATATACGATATAAAAATCATGCACTCGACATATTGGATCCACGAAGGTGATTATTATAAAAATATTTTCATTAGTGTAGAACCAAACAATAATTATTTAATCATGAATATCAGGGTATTAATTAATTTGGTTTTTTTTTTTTTTTTGCATTTTGAGAAAATTATAAGCGTTTTTATGTGAATGCAGCGGCGTATTTACGGGGAAGATTTGGGGAATAGATCCCCCCCCCCTTTCACTTCGGCTTTTTATTTTTATTTTTTTTAATGGAAATATATAGTAAAATGAAAAAATATATGCCTAAGGAAAGGGGAGGGATAGTATATAATTCCACAAAAAATAACAAAATAAATAATATGATTAAATAAATTAAAATGATATAATTCGTATTACCTGTGTGGAATTGAGGAACAATATAGGAATTCCACAAGGAATGGATTTCCTTTATTATCATGTGTGTTACAAATTCTATCGATTTATTGATAGAATATAGATAACCGCGACCGCACGCTTGCACCTTATTCGTGAACCGTTACCTCGCCAACGTACATCTATGTCTCCAGCTATATACAATGATACAATCGACAATGTCACAATATTTATATCATTTTCATCAACAAAACGTTGGGGCATTTTGTTTTTAATTATTATTATTTGTAGACTGTGTTAATTTTTTTTTTTAATGAATTTAGTTTATTGAACTAGTTAATTATATCTATATAATTATAAAAGTTTAAAACGTATAGTTGTTAATAGGTAAGTCTGAAAACACTATTATGTTATTTTAACAGGTATAATATTTTTAATAACTGTTTATTTTAAATAATAAATTACTTTTAGCTTTTCACAAAAAAATATAGAAATAAATAGGTACCTATAAAAAAAAAAAAAAAAAATACAAAACAATGTTAAAAAAAAATTGATCATATATTCATATATATTTGAGTAGTTTATAAGCATTTAAAACATATAGATTTAATATAATAGTAGATGGGGGTGTAGGGGGCTTTCCCCCACGGGTGATCTTATGATAAATTATTTCATCCCCCCCTCCTTAACAATTTCTAAATACGCCGCTGTGTAGATGTACGATCGGACAGATGGACATAATGGGGATAAGAACTTTTATTTAAAAACCTAAAACTGGGATTTAGTTTTAGTTCCCAAAAGAAGAGGTTTTTACCGGTTTTTTATACCGGAGCTGTTCAAATATTAGTATCTATTAAAACTATTGGAACTATATAGTTCATTTATTGATCAGTTTCAAAACTATTCGAATACAACTGCTGAATAGTTTATCCAAGATTGAAGTGGCCGATTATTGTTATAATATATATTTTTAGTACGCTACACACAGTTGAATTTACTAATCACACAAACATTAAACTTTATAAACATAAAGATGACAGTAATATCTGTATTTGTACATCAGATTTTATACATACATCAATTCTGTGTCTTTTTATAGATCATAAAATTTATAGACTATAAAAAAAAAAAAAACTAATAATAATAAAATATACAACAATTATTACAAAAAAGTACAGTCATCCTATCAAAAAAAAAAAAAAAAAATACTGATTACAAACATTGATTAAGTATATTGTCATCTCTATATTAACAAAATGTAATTTTTGCACCATTAATGTGTCTCAAGTTAGAACTATTCTCCTGAAACATGGTTTTTAAAAGAAATATCGTGAATACAACAATACAAAAAAATAGTACTTTGGCAAAACTTTTTTTTAATTACTTTTTAAACATATTTAAATATTTTTCAGTTGTAGGATTTTAATTTTTCATATATAGTTTTCATTTCATAAACTTGTCTATATATAACCCTTTAAAAGGGAATGTTTAGTGTCCACATAATGGAAATTGAATAGTTCTATAGTTATCAACTATCGAACAGTTCGATAATGTCCATCACTAGTAATTTGAGTTTTTTTTTTCCTAAAGGCTAAGCCTTATCATAGCTAAAAAATAGATCTCCACTCCTCTCTTTCTAATGCCAGAGTCTTCATATGTGAATATCCATTGCATCCATCCATTCCAATCATCTCTTCTATGAATGTCTTCCTCAGTCTTCCTCTTCCTTTGCGTCCATTTATTTTTCCTTCCATTATGTTGATTATGAAAGGGTTATGTCTCATTAAGTGTCCTATAAGTTGTCCACTTCTTGATCTAATGATGGATAGCACAACTTTTTTCTTCTCTACTATTTGAAGAATTTCTTCGTTGCTCTTCCTTTCAGTCCAACTAATACGAAGTAATCTTTTCCAGGTCCACATTTCCATTGCTTCGATTTTCTTTTTATCTTGTGTTTTTAAGGTCCAGGTTTCACTGCCATACAACAAAACATTCCATACGTAGCTTTTGGCAAAGTTTTTTCTGGTCTTAAGACTAAGATTTTTGTTCGTAAGTAGCTGTTTTTTTGTATGAAGGCTCTCTTTGCCATGGCTATTCGGTGTCTTATTTCAACTGGACATCTACTGTCACTCGTTATTATACTTCCAAAATATGCATATTGTTGTACCTGATCAAATTTTTTGTTATCCAATTGTATATTAACGATGGGGACTCTGCTCTCTTTACTTACCACCAACTTTTGTTTTCCTTATATTGATCTTCATAAGGTATCGTTTTAATATTTCATTAAAACGATATAGTAAATAGACAAATAATTTGTGTACCAGACAATAATTGTATGTTGGTAACTTGAAAAATGTAGTAAGCCCGAGTACCTGATCCAAGTTAGATTAGATAATAATTTTTTTCCTGCATTTACCTATCTAACTAATTTAGTTGTATTAGGACACTATTAGCAATATTACACTACGCAAAACATTAATAATTGTAATATCCATGTTTAAATTAGAGTTTAAATACCTATTGGTATATTCTCTAGGGCACCACATGACCTTTGTTTGAGAATATTGTCTTACCAAGATGTTAGGTATAACATTTTTCGTTTTTTAATTAGACATAAATTCTGTGTTACAAAATATTTTACTATAGGTGGTAATGTAATAATATATAAGATACACTCGAAAATAACCCTTTGAAATTTGATAATACTATAATATGTTTAAACCAAAGCTTCACAACGTAGTATATATAGGTATGTATAAGTATATTCTATTGAAATTTTTAATGAGATATATTGTATTTAGATAGTTTTTCCCAAATATGATTAAAATACTTATCACTATATTGAGGTCGTTTTTTTGAGCTTAGTGACACGTATGTACGATAAAAATCAACTTAATTATGTTAGTGATATATTATTAGGCAACTAATGTAGGTACTCAAAATTGTAATTAACTTTTTGCCCAGATTAAAAAATTACAACAACTACATATTTTATATTATTTTAAAATTTAAATGGAAATTATATTTATAGATTACACTATTTGATCATGTTATTATCAATGATTTTGTAAATATTGTTCTAGATTCGAATGAATATTTTGATGAATGTCCATGTTCCGATGACATAATTTGCCTGAATTCAAAAACTGTTCCTGAAAATGAAACAATAGTTGAATGTATATATGATGAGTGTTATGATTTACTTTTTAACTTTTCATCTTTTAATAATAACAATGTAAATATGTGTATGTATTAAATGTTTTTACATTACCCATTATATAACTACCTACTCCTATATTACTTTACTACACATTAAAACGGGTTCTGAAACATTTTACTTAGTGTTTGTTTTTAAATCAAACACGTTAAAATGTGTTTACTCGTATTAAAATATTATAATTTCCTATTAGATATCAAATCTATTCGACACCTCTGATGGTTAGTTATATTAGAAGAATGTTATTTTTCTAATTACATTATTTGTTTTGATATCCGTACTTCTATAGTGATCGAATCGTTTTTTGTAAACTTTATAGGAGTTTACACATTTATTATCACCTGCCATCAAAATATTGTTATTGTACGATCAAGTAGGCTTTGTGGTTTCTATAACTCTTGTTGCAATAAATTCAAGAGATTTGAAAATAAGAACAAAGGTTGGGAAACTTTTAAACAATCTCGTTAAGGCAGAAATGTTATCAAAATATTTAGTGTTTTTAGGGTAAGAATTACTATTATTATTATTATTATTATTAATAATTAATATACCATTTTTTTGTTTATTATTTTAGGTTCGATAAAGTCATGAATGACGACATTGTCATTTCAATGTTCAAAAATATACGGAGTCTAATTATAGATATTTCATTCGAATTACAATTTTGAGATTTCGTGATTAATCTAGTATACCTACTAATAATTGTTGTTCATTTTGTTCAATTACATTTTTAACATAATAGCATAATATGTTTCTGCAATACGCACTATAATATCTTTATGTATTTGAAATACGCTGTGCTAATTATCGGTATAATCATGTATATATTTTATTTATTTATGAAGCAGTTTACACATTACCAAATATTTACAGTATTTGTTTTTTTTTTTTTTTTTTTTTGAGAATTTAGAAATAATATTTTTCTTAATAATTGGTTCTAGTCGGTAAAAATAATATCGTTATTAGATCTTCTGTTGTGACAAAATTATGAGACTGGCTGGCCCTATTTAATTCTATAAAACTTAAAGAATGTTTAAGATCTTTTCTAGTACCTGCTAATAAAGTTTTTTCCAATATATGAATTTCGACTTTAGTATATAATAAAACAAAACTTCCATATTTTAAACATTTTTTACTCATATACGTATTATATCTAAGACGGGAATGTATAGTTCGAAACGTGCCTCGATTAAGAAGTAAGGAAGAAATGTCATGAAATTTGAAGGTTTTAGATAATTAAAATCGGTCCGTTCAAAATTGTATAATCATTTCACAGCAAAAGCATTTTTCTGTTCGAAAAGTCATTTGCTAAAATATTTTCACTTTTTCACATGTGCATGTGCAATGTGCATGCCACAAGCGAGAAAACTGTTAGAATAATGAATGAGCAAATCCACAACACACACTAATATTCCTAATTTTATTAACTTTATTAAATTCTAAAACACCAACATATGCCATATTCTATCACGATAAGTTTCCCATAAAATACTCCTTATAAGATTACCAACTTGATCATCATAGTGCATTTTTTACATAAGTACCTAATTTTATTGTTTGTTTTTACCACATTACCTACTACATACATTGAGTATCTCTAGAAAGAGGATATCAAATTCTACCGTAAGGCGAAATCTTCCATCACTATTGTAGTAGGTACGGCAAAACTATATAAATATATATATATATATATATATATATATATATATTATATATACTATATATATATGTTGTAAATATGTAGGTGTCTATATGAATGTGTACATGCTGACGTGTATGCTAATAAACTTAGAAATGTCATCACACCTGTCAAAATTATAAATTGTCTATGTTGCATTTTTTCTAACTATTATTGATAATAAAAATTATTATGGTATTCTGTTCAGTCTCGCCCGCGAGAAAGTACTCGCAAGAGACCTAAGACGAGATATAATATTTATGTTTTATATTGATTGCGATTTTATTAAAGTGTGTTGTATTAAGATTTGTTTTATTAATTTGTGTTGCCGTATACCTACGTCAAAACCTACATTGACGTAGGTAGACGACAAAGTTGGCTCCCAACGGGGCTCGAAGCTCCACGACTCTGCGAGATTAAGATTTTATTTTGTGGTTCAGTACACAAGGATTTGATAACCACGACCGACATCTAGACGGAACAAGGATTTTACTTCAAGACTTTGAATTTCTTTTTTTTTATTTGTACGACCGGTTTACAAGTTTTACCAAGGTATGGTGTATTTTTTTTCTCCTTGAGTAAAAAAATTTTTTTTTTGTTTTAACCGAACTTGTTTTTGTGTGTAGAAGCTTTTACCTATATTAATTTTCCCTACTGAGTTTAGGGAATTATTTTGTTGCCGCCCCCATGTAGTAATTACTCGCCGCCGATATTACCTACAGTATTTATGATAATCGCACGATCATGTTTATCACATGTTTATCTGTTTTTGTGAATTATATTATAGTCTTGTTTCGTCCGTCGTGCGAATCACAGCCATAGGTTTTATTATACCAATAATTCGTAAAAACTGTATTGTTTCATTTGGGGCTCTAATAGCCAACACAAACGTCAACATTATTCTTTATTGTTGATATTTATACAAAATACATTGAGCTCGATGGATTCAGGGCTGGCGCTAAGAAATATAGAAATATTAGTGGGGGGGGGGGGGGGTGTAACTGGTAAAAATGCCGACTACAAAATACTAAAATACTGTTTAAAAACGTGTAAATAAGCAAAAAAAAAAAAAAGGTCATCAACTTTTTTCCATTTTTGCCAACTATTTCACGCCGACAGCCCTGGACGGATTGTATCTGAGTGTACCAAATTCAATGTACACAAAATAAAAATTATATAATCTTTGACCCGAATTGTCGTAGTTGTGATTATATATTTGTATATTAAATTTATTATATACATGAGTGTGTAGTACAGGTGTGTGCAGCTGGCCAGTCTTCACACCGACAAATATTGTGAGTTACTTTTATTTTGATATTTATTTATTTGTGTTGCTGTGATATATTTGGTGGTTTATTTTGTTGAGCCCCGAAAAGGGCGTAATTTATTAATTTAATTTAAAAAAAAAACACACGGTTACCATATTATATTTATTGTTACCATATTTACTAGTTTTAAGTTACCTCGTCCCATAAGTTTTAAGTATATACCTACACGCCCACACATATACACACTGTACACACTGTTGGGGTGGTGCGCGCGAAGCATAATAGTGTCCGGTGTGCGCGTGTTAATATCATACGCCGCCCCGGCCCGTACATATTTGATTTTACGTGTGCAAATTTTACGTTTTATTTTTAGTTTTTTATTGTATGTTTTCTATGAAGGACAAAAAACCTACATTCCCGTGTTTTATAAATACGATTTTTAGTGCCTACCACAGATAGGTACATATATTTTTAACTAAAGTCAGAAAGGTACATATTTTTCACGTATATGAGACATCTTTGGTTTGACCATTACTTTATTCCGTTTAGGAAAGAAGAAATTTTTTTGGTTTAGGTGTAGGTATTCGATTTTTATACGTTTACATTTTCACCACTATTGCTAGGTAAAGATTTTTTTTTTCTCACCCTTCAGATTTAATTAAATTAAATTTTTTCGAACAAGTCACATAATTTTCTTTAAATATAAAATGGAATATGAGCGATCAAAATTTGACTCTATCTGAAATTTCTAATTCAATTACTGATATTTATTCTTTAAAGAAAGATCAGCTTATTAACTTGTGCTTATTAAAAATAATTAAATATTTCGGGTAAGGTTAATAAGGATGTACGACCTAGACTGGTTAGGTATTTCAGAGGGGCATTAAAAACCAATGATACAAACGAGGTAAAAATAAATGAAATTATTCAAAATACTATAACACAGATAAACACATTAGATAGTGTAAGATCAGAATTGTGTATGTAATGTATTCGTTTCATAAAGGAATGGTACGACAATAAAATTAAAAAATAAAATAAACAAAAGTTAGACAGTTTAGGAACCAGCAAAATTAAACAATTAAATGACTCATTATCAAAATTCCAAACATTTTTATTAGCAAATAATTCACAAATAAAATTCGATTGTGACTATAACGAAATAATAGGTGATATTTTTTCTAAAAAAAATAATACGGCGATCGGGCATTGCATAAGCTGATGTTTGTCTATGTCTAGCGGAATCGCATTACAATTCAAAGATAAATTTAAAAACGTAGACAGTTTAATACGTCAGGAAAAACGATTGACGGAATTGGCTCATTTAAAAATTAATAATAAATGGATATTATATCTTATCACAAAGGAAAAATATTATGAAAAACCGTTATATGAAAACATTTTTAAAACATTACGAAATACCAGACAATTTTGCATAGTAAATAAAATAACTACACTAGACCTTACCTAAAATATGTTGCGGTTTGGATAAAAAAGATTGGGATAGTATTTCAACAATGATTAAATTTATTTTTCAAAATTCACAAATAAAAATACAAATATTCTGTCTACCACGGAAAAAATTTATTTCAAAACCCGTAGTTTTAAAAAATATAAGTAACATAATATTACAAAATTAGATAACATAAACATTAAATTTCAAGATGAAGATATAAAAAATTAAAATAAACAAAAAACAGCAAGCCTTATAGGAAATGATTTAGACCCACTCTCTTTTTGTAATTATATGCAAAATCTTGACCTAGTTATTTCAAAAACTGAACAAACTATTTTAGATACACAAAGAAAACAACAAGTACTATAGGTAGAGGTTGAATTTAAAAGATGTAAACAATATGCAATTATTGATACGGGATTAAATATTTCGTGTATAAATTTCGAGTTAATTAAAAATAAAAAAAACTATTAAAACCAAAAGACGAGATAATTATAACCGGGGCTAATAATAATATTTTAGAACAACTAGGTAAAATAAATGTAGAAATATAAATTAACAACTATTATTACTATGTAAATGCATACGTCATTAATGGTCTTACTTGTAAACTATTATTAGGAAATGACTTCCACACGAGTAACAGTCTAATTATTAATTTAAAAATAAATATTTACAATTAAATGATAATATCGTAAAAATGGACGAAATTTGGTTTGATATAATAAGACTTATTCCATTAATAAATTTAATTTAAATCAACATAAGACAAGTTTTAATATTAAAGAATATCTTTAGGGAAAGATTATTACTAACGAAAATATAATTATTATTGCTCCAAAATCTAGATCAAAAATAAAAGTCCTTATTAAAACTAATAATATAAAAACATCTCACATGATAAACCCAACCGAACGGTTAAGTAAAATAAAATATTTATTACTACAATCAGACAACATCGGAAATGATGACGAATTCATCTTATATAATTTTTCTAACACATATAGTCGGTACCATACCAACAGATATGGCATTAGCTACTATTATTTAAACTGATGATTCGGACATAATTCATTATGAACATAGTAATGAACTACTAATATAATAAACAATGAAATTAATTTAAATACAAAAATAACCGATGGCCAATGAACAATTATTAAAATATCTGACGAATTAGTGCCAAAACATAGCATTTTGGCACAAAAATTAAATTTCAAATAAAAACATTTGTTTACATCCGATCCATTAGATATTGGTTGTGCTAATATAGAACCATGCAAAGTTAATTTAAAAACCGATAAACCCATATTTCAACCACCTTTCAGAGTATCGCTAAAACAAAGAGAAAAACTGAAAAATTTAATTGACCAAATGATGAAAGCAGGGATAATAATCGAGCCGAGTAAAAGCAATTACACAACACCAGTTTTTTTAATACCTAAAAAGGAAATGGATGAATATAGATTTTTGGTAAATTATAGGAAATTAAATAATGAAACTACAAGTGATAAACATCCTATCCCACGCTCACAGGATCTATTTAGAAATTTGGAAAGTGCAAAATTTTTTTCAATTGTAGATATGGCACAAGGATATTTTCAAATACCGATAAAACAAGAATACCCTGGCTATAAAACGGGATTTGACTTCGGTTTATATATATTTTCAAAAAATGCCACAATAGGTTTCAAAAATTCAAGACCAATTTTTCAACGAATAATAAATAATTTATTTAGCGATTATTTATATAGAACAATGATAGCCTATTTAGACGATATTTGTTGTTTTGGTAATAATTACAGTAAGCATTACAAAAGGCTAGAGCAAATTTTCATTATATTAGAAGTGACAGGATTAAAATTAAAAACAAATAAATGCATATTCAGAAATAGAATTATTAGGACATAAGGTTTCAAAGGATGGAATGGTAGAATATGTAGAAATAATAAAAAAAAAATTCCAAAACCAACAAAAGTTAAAGCCTTGTGAGCATTTATTGGGTTAACTAGTTATTATAGGAAATTTATAAAAATTTTTGTAAAAATCGCTAACCCCTTAACTGTTTTATCAAAAAAGGACAATAAATTTATTTGGGGAAAAAATCAAGAAAAGGTTATTGAAACCTTAAAAAATTCTATCATTTCTGCACCCGTTCTTGCACATTTCGAAGATGGATTTGTAACGACAGATGCGTCATTAGAGGGGGTTGCCGGCATTTTAGAGCAGGAAGATTCAAAAGGAAAAAGACATCCAATAGCATTTGCATCTACATTTGCATTTACATCTAGGAAACTAAAAGGAAGTGAGAGAATTTTTTCAACTACTGAGTTAGGAATGGCTGCAGTTATTTTCGCAGTAAATTATTTTAAGTAATATCTTATTAGTAGAAAATTAACAGTTTTTAGTGACCATTCAAGCCTACAGTTTTATAAAACTATGAACAATTAATTTTCCCGTATTACTAAATTTATTTTTAAATTTATTAGAATTAAATTTAGAAATTAAACACCACCCAGGCCTTTGGAATACCGCAGTAGATTGTCTTTCACGTTACCCAATAAAAATTTTAAAATTAGGTGATATTTTAGAAGATAATAATATAAGATAATGATAATGAAATAAATTTTAATAATATTAATTTAAAAATACTAAAAGAAAAACAAGTAGATGACGAATTTTGTAATGGCATCGTATTAGCTATTCAGGGGAAACGAGAAAATAAGTATTATAAAAAATCTAGACCATTTTTCATTAAAGATAATATTTTATAATATAAAGATTGGTAAAATAACGTGATCTCACATATTTCTTAATTGTTCCAGCATCATTAATTAATATTATATTAAAATCATACCATGAATCTATTTTATCAGGACATTTTGGTATTACAAAAACTTTAGCTAAACTTGAGAAAAAATATTATTGGCCAACAGTTTTACAAGACGTATAATTTTATCAAAACTTGCATTTCATGTCAACTTTTGAAAAAATTTTACTAGGAAAAGGCCAGGTTTATTAAACATTATGGTCATTCAATTAATTTAAGAAAAAAATTAATTTTTTTTTGCCCGAAACAAATTCAAAATGATATCATACTCTTTATTTTTAAGGCGTTAGGTTTGATTTATAACTCATACCTACTTAAAAAATACATTTTTATTACTATTATTTAAAAAAAAAGTTCAGGGCCTGGCACCTTAAAAGCCCAGTTTGGCCTAACTTATTTTTTAAAATTCCGGCCTGACTCGAAAAAACCCCATTGGCCCGGTCTGGAGAAAATTCTATAATTTTAAAAATACCGGTCCGACCCTTCCTTTTTTCTAAGGCCCGGCCCAGTTCAATTTCAGTAACGGCCGGGCTTTTTAAGGGCTGGCCTGGACCTTGCAAGTCTTTAATACATATCCATATTATAGAGTACCTATATGGGCGCATCTGTTATTTTTATCGATATTTTCCCGCTAGCCATGCAAAGTTACCCAGAAACGATTATAATTGGATATCTATATATAGTATTATTTTACCAATATATTTCACATTATTATGTTATAATATATGTTATTTATGTTCGAACAAAATAATTTATACATATTTTGAATATGTTAAAACACTATAAGTATTTAGTAGGTGCATAAAATATAAATATAATTTATTTATTTTTCTTGGCAGTTGATTGACCGTTTTTCTGAAATGGCCATAGCAGCACAGGGCCGCCGTCCCAAATAAAGATTTTTTTTTGGGGGGAAGGGGGTGAAAATGTAAAAAATATTATATAATACTTACTTCTCTTAAAAACATAAAATAAGCAAAAAAAAAAAGGTAAACAACTTTTTGCCAACTACAATCATCATAATTTATGGTTTGCCAACTTTAAAATTCCAAAATACTTCACTTCATAAATAAGAATAAGCAAAAAAAAAAAAAAAGGCATTGACTTTTTCTACTATTTGCCGACTAAACTTAATTTTGCCAAATGCTTTCCGGGGGGGGGGGGAGACACTCCACCCCACAAGACGTCCCTATGGCAGCTTATGCAGCTTCTGCTACCACCGTAGTCACGCCTATGAGAGTTGAAACAAATTTATCATACAGCAGTGAAAATATTATGTAACCTACTAAAAGAAATGCTAATATTTGTGGTAGTATAAAATACTATAAGAAATTATAGATATTTTATGAAACTATTGTGTTTATTTATCATTTCTTCCAAATAATTCGAAGAACGTTGGATATTTATGTCGTTGTATTATTCAGTTTTGAAATAATGAAATTTATTATTAAATATTTAAGTGATGAATTTCATTAAATATCACCACAATGTATTACAAAGAGCAGTTCATACACTTCTTACTTATAAACACACACAAATTATAATTAAGTTATAGGTATAATATACCTAATATATATGGAATTTTTGGATTTTTATAGATGATATTTAAAATTGGTGTACCAAAACTCTCAAAAACTACTTTTCAATACAAAAATAAATCAAATTTTCAATCTTATTTTACTTAAATGACGTGTGTGCAAATTACAAAAATAAATATAGGGGAAAAAGCTTAGATACATGCTAACATTTATTTTGTTAACTTTATTAACTTCATTTAATTCTGAAACATTAAGAGAACGCTACACCTATGATTCTGTATAGGCATTTTTTAAGAAATTTTAGGAGAATAAAAATCAAACAATTGAAAAATATTTTAATATTTATCTAAAAATAGCCCCGTAATCATATCACTTTTTATTGTTTTTAATATTACAATAATTATATCTATTAGGCATATTAGCTAGACAAAATTGTGGAACTTTAAGTCAGATTTAAAATCTAAAAACAGATTAGAATTTTTCGGCCTATCTTCTAGGGACTGATCAAGGCATTTTTCATTAATATTAAATACTGAAATATGATCAATGTTTTTAAAAATAAAATTTTTGAATGATAAATATGATATTATACTAAAGATATACAAAGGTATAATATATAAATTTTTATTAATGATTGACCAAAAAAATGTTTTAATAATCTTGATCAACCCTTAGAAGACAATCGATGAATTCAAAACTTTTTTTATAATTGAAATATGACTTTCCAAGGTTCCGTATTTTGTCTAACCTTTAGGTTGATTTTTAGATCAGTGATGATTTGTGTGACGTATTCTATAATGCATAATAAATTGCTTAAATAATATTCTGTACAAAATGACTGACTAGATACTAAAACAACCATATGTATAATTAGTAAAGTATAAGGATAATTCAGTTAAAATGACCTTAAATTTAAAATAATAAAAACATCGGTTTACAATATACCTATTAAAAACCGAAAATTTTCATTAAATTCTGATTAAACGAATAAGAAATTATTAAAAGTTATGAAAAATGTAAATAAAAACTATCAATATGCTAAAAAAAATTATTTCAATTACTAACTAAATTAATAATGTATTAATAAAGCTATATAAAGCTCTTTGTCCGAAAACTCCAACTCAATCCTTCTACAGTTTTACCCAAAATAGTGTATACATTCCATTTAATTTAATTGCCATAACTAATATTTTTTAGAGTTATTTAAATTATAACATCTTAACCTTAGTTATCCTTAATCATACCTATTAGATACTTATTATACACCAAAAATATATGTAATAATACATTTGTATGAATAATCTAAACAATTTTAGGTTTAATATAAACTAAATATGTGAATTGAATGGAACCTATAAAACAAATGGATTTATTGACAACATTTTTATTGAATACGAAATATATGGGCACATAAAACAACATTTTAATTTAATAATTAAAAAAGTTTACAATCATATATGCTTTTATTATTCACTATTGTTCTAATTTTTATTAAAACGAATGTAAAATATTCACATATTATAAAATGGAAATACTATGTCAATTATAATTTAAGATAGATGTAAAAAAATATTATAATTGATAATTTTCGAATTTAATAGGTTGAGTTGGTAGAGTATCATACACTGGGCAATAAGGAACGGCACCTGCAATATTCTGCATATATTCATGTTGAATCGGACTTTTAGAATTCATTTCAGGTATATTGGTTCTTTTTGGTTCCACCTTTAAAAATAAAATACATAGATCGTTAGGTATATGTAAATAACATAAGTATTTATTGAATTCAAAAATTTAATTTTGTATCTTACTTGGATCCTACGTCTTTTGAACATAGAATTGTTTAGTGATAAGGCCAATATAGATGCAGTTCTAGTCTCAAATTGAATATATGCAAACCCTCTCGGAAGATGAGTCACTTTGTTATATACTATAGTAACTTGTTTGATGGGTCCAAACTGAATAAAATGAAGTTTTAATTCGCTTTTTAGTGTTAAAAAATGTACCTAAAATACAAAACCATGGTTTTAAGTTGACAATAATATAGGTATATTATGCTAAACAAACTGTCAGGTATATATTTACATTTCCAATGAAAACAGATCTAGAATCGCGTTCCATTTTAGATCTTAATTGTTTGGCAAAGTTATCATCTACACCTGATAAATACAATATTAATCATTAGAATATTCCATTTTTAACTTATAGTACACCCAATGTTGATGTTTTAATAATTAAAACGATTAATCTAAATAATTAATCTATTAATACATAAGTACTCCTACATTTTTGTATCAATCATAAACTAATTAATTATGGGTACATCTATAGGTACTTAACAACTGAGTTAACAACAAATCTTATTTACTTTTAATATATTAAATATATTAATAATATAACAATGACTAAACAATTTTAATAAAATTACTTGTAAATTGTTTAGCAAAAATAAAATTATTATTAATAATCCGAATTTACATGTCATGTACCTAAATACATTTCTATAGGTAATATATAATATATCATTTTTTTCTATGGTCAAAACCAGCTCCCTATTAATATGCAATTGTATATTATGTATACTATAATATATACCTACTATGTATAAAATGTTATTGCTTGATAAATTAATCATTATAAATTATTAAATAAATTTTTAGATAATTATTTAATAACTTATAAAGATTAATTTATAAAGCAATAACAATATGAATATTATTAAATAACTCTGTGAAATTGGAATTAATATGCAATACCTTATTATTCTATAACATACCCATAAAAACTGGCAATTAAAATATTACCTTTTACAATAGATATATAGGATTTCAAATTTAAAGAATTGAACAAATATTATATACATTATTTTGATAATAAATTAAAGACTCAATTCCACAAAAATATTTACTTTATTTTAAAAAATACGCATTTCAGTAACAAAGTTACCATCTTCAGTACACAATAACGACTAGCTGTTGCTGTTGTTATTTGTTAAGTCGTTATTGTGTACTGAAGATGGTAACTTTGTTACTGAAATACGTATTTACCAAAATAAAGTAAATATTTTTGTGGATTTGAGTCTTCAATTTATTATTAGAAAAATCCACAAGTACTCAAATTATAAACAAAAAGTACATTTTGATTATTTTACATACTTGTCAAAGGAATATATACACGTGCAAATGGATTCTGTTCTTCTTCTTGTGATCGGAGTTCTTTTAATTCTTTTCCTTGTGATTGTAATTTTTTTAATCCTTCATCATTTCCTTGTGATATAAATTCATTTAAATTGTTATCATTTTTTTCTTGTGGTTGCAACTCTTTTAATTCTTTATCGTCTTCTTCTTGAAATAATAATTCCTTTACATTGTTGTCATATTCTTCTTCTTCATTTTTAGCAATTTCTTTTTTGAATATAGAAGGGCATTTGGCAATCTCTTTAACGGACACTCCGCTGGCAATCCGTTGTTTTATTCCTTCAAAACGTTCGCCTACCATTTTTGATATTGGATCTGATATTATTTCATGCTTTGCTTCCGCATACGTTCCTAATTCCTAAATGTATAATAAATTTAATAATCAATATATAGATTTACTGCATCATAAACTTACAACGTAATATGGATCCGTTTGAAAAGTGTTTTGAGATTCAATTTCTTTTTCATCAATTTCTAAATCAAGCAAACTTTGTAATAAATTATTTCTCGATTGCGCCATCGTTATAGTCTGAAAACAAAGAAATATATTAATATGTGTTAAAATTTTCAATATGATAAATAACAAAGTAAACATTAATCTATAAAAATGTATTATTAAAATAAACTTGCAATTATTATAATAATACATTTTAATGTATTAATTTTTGTATAAAGGCAATTTTCTATTTCTATTCCTGTCACGTAGTATGTTTACATGTATAGTTCCACATATATATATACTCTTGTTATATTTACTCACTCACACAACCATAGTTCAATTTAAGGAAACAGATCTAAATTTGTCGTTGCGTGCTAATTTTAAGGGGTCAAGTATAGGTAATTTTCCAATAATTTGAAAATAAATTAATTTATTTATTAATAAACGCCAAACGGCAATTTTAAATATACAGATTAAGTGTAAGATTACAAGTAATATATGCTAATTATATAATAAACAGTAACACAGAACAATTATAAAATACAACTCAATATAAACTGGTAATACATAACTTATTGTATGGTAATATAGTACAGCAAATCAGTAAAATATATTTAACTACATATTAAAATCAAAATTAAGATTATTTAGGTTACGAAGCATTTTATTTAAGGTATGATTTTGACCAAAGGATGTATTGTGGGATGGGACATGGAAGAGAGAGTGGTTTCTGAAGTAGAAGGAAGGGATACGAAAAACTTTAGAGAGATCAGGATCATCTAGGGTGCCACTTATGAGCGAGTATATAAAGTGCTTGTCATTGCATCTTCACGACGTGATGATAGCAATAGCATTCCCAGTATACTGCGTATTAAGGAGTTATCATATGTGGATTGTTCTATCTTCATAATGTGGGCCATGTAAGAAAGAAACTTATTCTGAACACGTTCGAGTCTTAATTCATCTTTAGACAAGTAGAGGTGCCATATTACCACACAATATTCTAATATAGAACTTACTGACAAGACATATAATGTGCAGAGACAACACATGGAAGAAAACTGTTTGGTATTGAGCTTAATAAAACCCAATACCTTTAAAGCTTTAACTACCGTGACATTTATGTGGTGGTCAAAGTTCAATGATTGAGCATAATGAATACCGAGATCTTTGAAAAGGAATATGCGGTTAAGAGTAGTGCCATTAAGAGAATAGTTGTGGTGAATCGGAGACTGTTGTCTAAAAAAAGACATTTGTTTAAATTAAGATTAAGACCAATAGAGTTAACCCAACTTGAAAAAATATTGACTTTAGATTGTAGGATATGACATTGATTAAGACTGTCTATTTTCAGGAAAATGTTTATATCATCGGCAAAGAGGAGAAGTTTAGGTGTAGTGACCCACTTGGTGATTGAGTTTACAAATAGAATAAATAAAAAAGGATTAAGGTGACCTTCTTGAGGGACACCAGATGGTATCACAGATAAGTCAGAAACGGCATTATCAATTTTTACAAATTGTTTTCTACCAGTAATGTAAGAATACAACCAGGAAAGAAGGGGATCCCCAATGTCTAACGACTTAAGCACCATACATAATAAGGCAACTATGGTCTACTGTGTCAAATGCTTTTTTAAAATCTGTAAAAATTACATCAACCTGATTTCTATGTTCGATAACTTCAGATAAATAAGAAGTGAAGGCAACACTACTTGTTACGGTCAATTTTTGCAATCTAAAACCATGCTGCTCACTTATAATGACATGATTCAAACTACGTTTTATTCTGGAATATACAATCGATTCAAAAAGTTTACCAAGATGTGGTATTATAGAAATGGGTCTGTAGTTTTGACATCAGATGGGTCACCAGATTTTAGTACCAGCGTTATAGAGGATATTTTCCAGAAATGTTGTATTTGTGTGCGTGTGTAAACAAATATTAGTGTGTGTGAACCTGCATACCTGCATAACAATAGTCAGTACCAACATTGTGCACACCGATAACATACACAAGAGCACGCATGTGAATAATGATAGATCGTATAATCCGATTTTAATTTTTTTATTCAATATTTTAATATTTGGTCAAATATTTAGTCCTTTTCAATTTCATAAAACAATTTAAAGGAATAAATAAGATAAAATATTAAAAGAGTAAAACTAAAAAAATATATTAAAATAGAGTTGTTAACAAATTTAATTTAGTTTTCAAATCTTTATGGGGTTAGATATTCAATAAATTGCTATGATGGCAAAAAAAATATTTTTAGTGTGAAAAACTTGACCGCAGACACCTTAAGTGTACTTAATTTAATTTTTCCCAATTTTTAATTTGATTATGTCAATTTTTCAATGACCTAAATTGTACCTAAAAATGTTGGAAAATTATCTAAAGTAAACTAATGATGAATTTTTTTAATTTTCAACGTAAACTATATTAATAACCTCTACAGGAATAAAAAAATACGTCTATATAATTGCTGTTACATGCGTAATAGAAATATACAGAAAATCACCTCTTCCATTCAAAAAAGGTCAAATAGGACACTAGATAATAATTGTTTTATTTTTTTACAATATTTTCAAGTAGATATAAATGAGAAATACTTAATACATGATGTTTTTAAACAAATATTAAACTACTTTTAATACATATTTAGATATTTTTAAATTCTTGAATTACCATAATTCTTAAATTTTCATAAAAATTTCCATTTATTAAACTGTAGGCAATTTATAAACACATAGAATGGTGGCTGCTAGAACCAATATCGTTATGTTGGTAGTAATGGTGGTTAATGGGACTGCATTCCACACGTAGCATACATACAAGCACAAGAATTGAATCACATTATTTCGATGGTCAAAAATGTCTTTACAGAAAAAAACGACCACAATTCATAAAATAATAAAATTTCGATTAATTCTTCTTATCTGAAAGAGGAATAATTTATGAAAGTCACATCGGACTCCAATATTTGATTAATTTTTAAATAATGGCAAAAAAATACATTTAAAAAATACTAAACAATTGGAATTATTCAGACGCATAGGCATATCATACGTCATCAAATAATTTTAATTTTGTGTATCGAAGTCCAATGCGATTTTGATCTATCTCCACTGTTTCATTGAGAATCGAAAATAAAGTGGAAATAGATTTTTAAAGTTAAAAATTAAAATAGGTAGGTAGGTAGGTAGGTAGGTACGTATTCAATTGGATTAGATTATATGTACCTATTCATGGTGGAAAATAGTTTGTTTAAACTGTACACAAATATAAATGAAAGGAGGTTATATGGGAAATTGGTTTTATCTATATGATAATCTATTAGATGCCTATAGTAAATCTGAAACTAAAAATAAAAATTACTTGAGAATTTACTTACCTACTTCAATTGTGTAGTAAAACCGTGAAATATTCTACGCCGTTTTGTGGACAAAAAATAATCGACCGTACAGCTCACTGCGCTGAATGCATGAAAATACCAAAGTAATAGCTGCCAGGCCGCGGTCGTCGTCACATCAACTCGTAAACGTTCGTCCGCAGCGCTACCATCTCCAATCGCCCTTCACCAACACGGCGAACAAAACCCGAAAACCGGTTTCTCGCTATCACAATGGCACGGTACGTCCGGGTCGCATTCCATTTGAATCGATATCTGTAAAATGAAATGAACTCAAAACCACCTGGCGTCTACTGTATATTGCTACAAAAATAATATTATACTGTACATACCCTATTTATATAATAATGTATTAGGTCACACGACAAAATTTTATTTTCAACGATATTATCAGAAATAAATATAAATTAATATACAAATGTCTTTGAAATTTGTATATAATCATAATCCAACGGGAAAATAATTCAAATTTTTTTACATGCATTTTTCTTAAGGGGACCCACAATAAATGATAAAATACAAGCATGTAGCCACGAGTTTTTTAAATATTTTTCTGGCACATTTCTACTTTTTACGCACCATCTTCTAAATATATCCTTAATTTTTACAATACGTAGGGAAATTTTTTATTTAAAAACATGAAAATATAATACCTATGCGTAGGTTTATTTTTCGGTGCTAATTCGGTATGCGCTCTACAGGTTTTGCCGTTCTACACTCGGTCTACGTTCGGAACGGGGATATTGGACAACGACTGCAAAATATGCGTTATCAGCTCGTTTTTATATATGATATGTTGGGTATTTCTTTCGACTTTATTATCTTATCTTTGGTTGTAAATTATATTACCGTAGGTTTTATAACAGTCGTATTTTCGGTTTTCCATGGTTGAACGCGAAAATAAAGTTATTGAAGAAAACGAGGGGTGTTCATTATTTGTAGTCCCATCTTAATCAATATTGCTGGCGACCTTACCGTCAAGACAGTCCTGATCTTTTTCTCAAGATATTGTTCAGAACGTGAATCTAAAAAACTTGTATGTAGAGCGCATTTACCAAATCAGAATCTTGTCTGTAGAGCGTAAACCGAATTAGCATCTGTTTTTCTTATGATTATATGAATATTTCATGTTTGTGTTATAGAATATAATGAAATGCCTTTTTGGGTCGAGTAGTAATGTATACGAATTTTAAAAAATCTAATAAAAAAGTTCTGATTGTGAGTTAATCAAGGAGGTGGAGGTTTAAACCCAGTTGACCTTCCCTTTCCAATAAACATGCCTCTGTAATTATTCAAAAATTATTAGGAACGTATCTTTTAATTATTTGTTGTTGGCCACGGCAGTTATCGAATACTTACCACTCTAAAGTCTAAACGTGTATCACGGTGGAAACGCATCGTAGTGTACCACATCGGTGGAAATGATCATATCTGTTGACCACTTTGGTACTAATATACTATCGATGGGAAAATAATATACGAATGAGTACCACAAATACCAATCGTAGAAATTAAAGTAGGCAGACATCCGTGTAATAAGCCGATAGCAAAGAAATAATTGTCTATTTTAAAAACGGTAGATACATAATATGAGTAACGAGTGTAATGAACGTATACTAGCTGTACCTATATAGGTATAGGTACCTATCTAATTTATATACCTACACGAAAAGAAAACAATGTTGACAGTGGTTAAATGTATATAGTTTATAACAGTCGGTAATTGATTTTTTTCGTAATTTTTCATGATTACATATTATATTAAAAATAAAAAAGCCGGCCGGTATGAAGTGGAAGCACTTCGTTCATTGGGTAGGATACTGATGGTGGATTTATTGAATTTAAAGACAATGATAAACCACATATTTCGATAAAAACGATTCTGATTGGAATTCGATGCTATATACCTATATAAATATCACTGTTAAAAATTTGAAAGTTTTATAATGTCATATAATATTATATTATTTCAACAGGTTATGATCATTATTAAGTATCTGTTATCCGAAAAACATTTCATTTTAGCTAGATACACAATTTGTTAAATTTCAATGTCTACCTAAGAATTCGCACTGTATAGTAGTCAAATTATATAACATAATTTAAAGCACATAGTAATACTGACCAATTACAATAGCTTGAATCTAAAATGTCAGTAAATACACACTATACACCGTTGACCACGTATACCTACCTAAGTATGCATATAGTGTATTAAGTCATACACCATATTATAGTACCTATAGTAGATAAGTATATATAGTATATATTGTATATTTATTATTTATGTATAGTGTATGATTACATATACCCAGGGGCACATTAAGGGTGCATTTGCCCCGGACGGCAATTTTTGGGAGACGGCACACCGATCATGAAAATTTGGAATTTTGTATTATATAATAATATAATATATAGGTATCATTTAGTTCTCATATGAGAAAGGTTTTTGAAAATTAGTACATTTCCAAAAATTGAATACTCTTTTTAAAAATGTTTTAGTCAAAATATAAAAATTCTGCTTCCAATATTCTCTAGTAAAGAATATATTAAATCTTTCATTTTCATTCATCTATCATTTTTTAGATTTAAAATCGGGATATCAGAAGTACCCTTAATTTTATCAGACTTTTAGGTCTAAATCAATGAAATAATACATTGCTTTTAACCGTCTCAATAATATATTATATTTAAAATTGTTTTGTCATTGATCGGTTTTGTACGTAATTTTTATTTTATAAAAGTACCTATTACCATCAAGTACACACATCGAATCTATTAGAATTTGGTATTCAAGGACCCAAGGTAATACTAATGCTATTAATCAAGTATTAAATGATAAAATGCACTCAAAAATGTTGTATTGGACTAATATTATTTGTCGGGTCATCTCTGTAATCACGTTTTTAGCTAAAAGAGGAATGTCATTTCATGGCAAGTATAGAAAATATGGCTCAGCGCATAATTGCAATTATATGGGATGTTTGGAATTAATAGCAGAATTTGATACTTTTTTATCTGAACATATATCAGAGTATGGTAATAAAAGGAGAGGTCATGTCTCATATCCGTCTTTTGGGATTTGTAATGAGTTCATAGTTCTTATGAACGATTTTGTATTAAAAAAATTGTTAATGAAATTATTCAAGCCAAGTATTTTTCTATTATTGTAGATTCTACATCACATATTAGTATACAAGATCAATTAACTATTGTTATTCGTTATATAACACCAAACGGTTGTTCTGAACAAAGATTCTTAAATTTTTTATTGTTTATTGGACATAAGGGAGATTAAATGGAAGAATCACTGACCAAAAAATTTACAGAATTAGGCATACAAATAGAAAATTGTAAATGTCAAGCTTATAAAAATGCATCAAATATGTCTGGAAAATATAATGGTTTACAGGCACGTATAAAGAAATATTCTAAAACTGCTGTTCCTAAATATGTATGTATTACAAAATGGTTGTCACGTTATGAAGTATATGTCACCTTATCGACAGGATACAAAGACATTTTAAGTGTCCTTCATGTTTTATAAGAAGATAAAGTGCAAAAGTCCGTGACGAGAATTGAAGCGAAATCAATTAAAAAGAAATTTAAAAATTGGAATTTGTTTTTTTATTAAAAATATTAAATCAATTTAATGTTACAAGCAAATCTTTACAAACTATTGATATTGACTTATCTGTTGAAGTTTCATTATATGATTCATTAGAAGAATATGTATTTGACTTTCGTGATCAATTTCATAATTTTTTAAAGGAATCACAAGAACTTTGTGGAAAAACTACATTTCTTGGGAAAAATTTAGAGGAAAAAAGAAAAAAGATTTTTTGATGACTCAAATTCTGAAGACACTATTCATAATGAAAAAAACAAAATAAAGAATGATATTTTTTATGTTATAATTGATACATTACATTCAAATTTATGTGATAGAAAGAAAGCCTATTTTGATATTAACAAAAATTTTGGTTTTCTAATTGACTTGAAGAATTTAGATTACTTAAGCCTACGTCAGGAAGCAATGAATATTGTAATATTGTTAATATTTATAGCCAAGATTTTAATTTATCATTTATTGAAGAAGTTGTACAATTCTAAAAACTTATTAAAACATTTTCCAACGATGACCTTTCTATGAGTGGATTATTAAAAAAATTATCAAACTCTCCTTTTGAATCAACATTTCCTAATGTACTTGTGATTTTGAGAATATATGCTTGTATGCCATGTAGTAATGCAAGTGGAGAATGATACTTTTCAGTACTTCGGCGTCTTAAGAATTATTCAAGGTCGACTTTAGCATTAGTAAAAACATCATCACTTTCATTATTATGTATTGAATTTGAACTAATGAAACAGATTGATTGGTCAGATTAATAAAAATATTTGTATCAATGAAAGTAAGAAAAAAGTTGTTTTATTAAATTATATTCTTATTATATTGTATTATTTCTATAAACAACATTTTATTTAAAATAATAATGAAGTAGGTCAAAATATTAGTCTAAAAAAAAAAAAAAATTTAGATAGTCTTTTATTCGATGAATATTGAATACAGAATAGATATTGACGAATCTATAGATACTGTATAAGTACAGTAGGCATACATAGTGTTTATATATAAATCTCACTATACAATAATACAATTAATTTTCAACATAAAAAAAAATATATATATAATATATGTATCTAACTTTTAAAATACTAAGAGTATTTTAATATATTATATGTGTGATAAGTGTGATAAAATACTGTAAGAACAGGTATTTAAAAAGTATCTATTAAAAATGGGAATGGTTTTGGATTTGGAAATTTGTGAATAACGTAGGTAAACTGTAAAAGTATAAGCTATAAATATATTATAAACTTGCGTGTAAGACTTGATAATAAATTAGATATGGTATGTCAAAATATTTTTTTAAAATGTGTACTCCATCTCGTTGCACCCCCTCCCCTCCTTTAAAAACACTAATAAAAAATATTTTAAGGGGGTCTCGCCCCGTTACTTCCCTCTCCTGTGTATGTCATTAAATTATATTTAAGGAATTTTGGTGTATAGTGTAAATTTAGGGGCGACAAATTATATTTGCCCTCCCCCATACATTGAACCTTAATCCGCATATACCATATAGAATTAGTATTTTTCTTCTTCTCTGAGGAAATTACTGGAAAAATGAAAAATGCAATGTAAACCTACTGTATAGGATACTATTTAGAGCCAATTTCCTATCTACAATCATATCAACGTCAAAGCTTCTCCTCCTGTCCTTTTGGTCGAGTATATGCTTACAGAAAAAAATAGCACTGTAAAATCAATAGCTTCCTCATTACACGGGTATACAGTGTGTAATACCACCATATATCCTCTATAGTCTGAGTACCAATGGTGCAACTAGAAAGGAGGATAGGTCAAGGCCTGAAGTTTATTCCCTTTGGCTGCTATTAATTTTTCATAGAAATCTATGGTTTCAATAATTTTGATTAAACAAAATCAACATATTAGGCTCCGAATGTAGCGAATAATCTATTGAATTTTAAAATGATATTTACTATTTTTTTTTCTTCTGTAAACAAATTTTTGATGAAAAGGAGAAGTTTTAGCGCTCATTTTGATATCGATGGGAAATCTGCTCTAGATGGTATCCGTTAGGCTATAAATAAATATAAAAATACATAGCATTTTTCGATGTTTACAGTAGTTTCCTTAAGGAAAAAGAAAGTTCCTCAATGTTCTATACGGTGTATGTAGAGATACACTGTATATATATATACATATACAGTGTACCTATATTGTATATACATACGTATACTATACATAACTATACCTACAAACTACCTACTATACGACTTACCTATACTGTATACATACATATAAGATGTATAATGATTTATGTAGTTTAATTTGTCCAATATATTATTATGTGGTTTGTATTTTATTATATTTATTGGCTACTAAAGTGCGATTTCTGCGGTAGGTATTGAAATTTAACAAATTGTATATCTAGCTAAAATGGAATGTTTATTTGGATAATAGGTAGGTATACCTATATATACCTATATACCTATATATTTCAGAAGGTATATGTTATTACCTACTGAAATAATAATATAATATTATATGATGGGTGACATTATAAAATTTTCAAATTGCCAACTATAATATTTATGTTAACACACTATGTGCTCGAATAGTTTTTATCAAAAGAAATGATTTATCATTACTTTTGAATTCAATTTATTATCCACTACATTATCCTATCCAACGATCAAAGTACTTCCAACCCCTACTGACCGATTTTTTTTTTGTGGAATTACTGTATAGACAATATTTAACTAAACAGTATTATAATTGTACGTGTCTATATATATCTTTTATGTATTAATGTTGAGGTTTTGTATATAGGGCTCAAAGTGAAAAAAAATTTCACTGGGAACTAATCTCCCCATATAGTTTTAAGCGTTCCATATATCATTATATGTAGGTATAATGTATATGTATAAAATATAAACAGAGTAATTTTTTAAGAATGCTCACCCATTTTTTAACCCTGAATAATGAACAAATTTGAAATTAATTTCATGTAAAATTTAAAACACATTTTTATGAAAAGAAATAATTTTTTATGAAAATTCAATATTTTTAAAGAGGATTTTTTTTTTCACAATATAAACATAATGTAAGTAGTGTTTGCCATTTAAGACAACTAAAAAAATCACCCCTATAAAAAACAGTATAAAATTAATTAAACATATCATGAAAATTAGTATTATTAATGCTTTAAACTGTACAAGAAAAAAAAATTCAAATTTACACATAATATATATATGGTTATTTAATTATAGTACTATAATATGTATTATATATTTTACTTTAGAGAAATGGAATATGTCTAAGAAATTTATTCTGATCAAGTGGTGGATACAAGTGGGGCCCTCCTTTTAACTTTATATAAATATCATCACGTCAATAATGTAAATTACTAAAATAATAATTATTTTCTGAATAAATTAGATACAATATCCTATAACAAAAATTTTTATTTTAATATCATTGTCCTATACTTCTGTCTCCATTTATCTAATGAGCAATATAGTAAGATTATACTAGGTAGGTACGCAAAACTAGAAATGTGTAAAAAAAATTTTGTTATGCATCGTTGTTCGCAGGGGTTATTGAATACCTACCTTCTACGACTCTACCTACCTATCCCTTTAAAGTCTAAACACATCGCAGTTCTTTACTTTCAAGAGTTTCAAAAATTTTTATAAGATAAAATTTTCAAAAACTATTTTTCATTAACCCATTTTATTGACCCATTTCAGCTATTTATAACCAATTTTAAATTTGATATTTTTATGTGTATTATTCTAGCCCAGTAGAATTTTTGATGGAAAATAGCTTTCTCATACAAAATTCATTCAAGTACTTGAAGTACTTAAAAGTACTTAAATACCTTAGAAAAGTAAATTTTAGTAGTATTCTTAAATGTACAAGAAAACTATTGAAAATGGCCAAAAATTTTAATAAATCAGAAAATAATGTAAGACTTTAAAATATGTATGCATCAATTATTTTATGTAGAACTAAGTAATTGACATGGTAACATTTTCAAAACTTATTGATTGATTTTCAGTAATCAAATCAAAATATATTCATTTTTTTTTTCGGTTAGAAGTTGATTACGAATATTTAAATAAAGAGTTTTTATAGGAACCTTACTTAGTTGATACTATAAAAGGGTAAATTTTCAATTTTCTCAGTATTTTGTTAGAAATTAATTTCTTCCCAGTATTGTCATGTAGCAAAGTTTTTAAGGAGGGGCAATGATGTTATTTAACTAAAGGGCTACACAGCTGATGTCCAAATAAATATTTCTTATGACTATATTCCCTCTGTAGTACATAAACTCCCAGGGGGGAGGGGGGCAAAAGTTTTTACCCGCTAAATTAACTGAAAAAAACCAGTCACTGCGTTTGTAAACTTCTTTTATTTTAATACAATATTACCATTTATTGTTAAATATGTAGGTATATAATGTAATAGTAAATTAAATACACTGTAAACTTGATCCATTTTCTTTGGAATTATTAATAACTGAAATAATAAATGTTATAACAAATATTCAGCCGGACCCCCCCCCCTAAAACATGCCCACTCTGCCAACCCCTTAATAACGCCACTGGATTAAGAAATTTTGAATTAGAAATGTTAGGTGGTGTGGAGGGAAAAGTAATCCACTGGTCACTTTTCCTAAAATATTTTCCAAAATACTGATGTTTTAACTAAATCCAGAGTACATCATTATTTTTTTACAATTACACCACTGATTAAGTATATTAATACTCTTTTAGTTTTTTTTTTGAGTTTATTCGGGGCTTTGGAATTTTTAATACAGATTCGTCTGTATTTTCATACTTTTGGATACATAATTTTTAGATTTTAAGGACTTAATACAAATTCATATAATTACCCATATGTCAGGTTTAGTTAATATTTTTGTCATATTAGTGATGTGGTGTTCAAAATATGGGTGATAATGGTAGACCAATCCATCAATACCTATTCTGGTATTGTTTGAATTAATTTTATTGAGCAACGCAGCCACACCAGCAGAGACTAGGTATGCTGAACGCTTTGACACAGGCTCAAACATGTATCAGACATTAGTGCAGTTGATCTTAGTAGCATTGTTGATACCCATGTTGAACAGGGCATTATACGTTTTCCCATATGTTATGTTATCACTGTAAATACAAAGAAAATAAATAATATGTCGTACCACTGAATGATTGTATGCAAGTTATTTTGATTATATTTTAAAATACTTAGACATTTATTAGTTTTTCATAGAATTGCTTAATTACTATTCAAAATACATGTTCTTATATTTTGACTTACGGGGTTACAGATTTAGTATTATAGTATTATTTTATCATTATTAAAAATGTTTGGAAATTATCAGACTTATAAAAAAAACTGCTAATAAAATCAGAAGATGATTATCAACTTCATATATAATGTGAATCAAAATGTTTTGTGAAACATATGGTAGGTATACACTTTACTGTTAATAACTTTTAGCTAGTTGTATCCTCAGTTCAACCGAGATGGTTATACAAACACTCTAAGAGACATTAATTTATGATGATTTTAAAAATTAAGATATTTTAGATATTTAATTCTACTAAAATATGATGCATTTACTATTATCCACACCACGAAACATTATAATGTGAGTATGAGTTAATAATAAGGTAAAAACAAGGAGTAAACATGAGTATAATGCAAGTAATATAGTAGTGATTGATCATTTGGTGAATAATATATTGAATATATTGAGGATAATGATACTATTTTGGGAGTAAGTAATATAAGTAAAATAGGATACTGAAGCAGGAATAAAAAAAAAAAAATTAAATAGACCTTAAATGTAAAAATATTTAGTAAAGAGAAAAAAGATAATTAATAAGCAATTTTAATGGTATGTTAGACAAATCAAGATCATATCATATAAAAGTTCTCATCAATTAGTACAATGTGAAATATTAACAAATACTTTAATATTTTTTAATGATCAACCTGTTCAAAATATAAAGAATTTATGCAAAATTAATTTTGTTTCAGGAATCAAAAACGATACCTAAAGCATGCAATATTAAATATTTTAGTTTTAATCACAATATATGGCATGAGTTAGAAAATAAGAATACATGGTGATATGTAACAAATAATGAAAATATTAGTATTACTTGTGGAAATATATCAGATTGAATTAAGGTCAATGTAAATGGGACAGGAACTTTAAAATTAGAAAATTATTATGAGGCTTATACTGTCGATGGCAAAATTAAATTAATACCAAATAGAAAAATAGTTTTGAAGACATTTGTAAATTATGCGTCAGAATTAAATATCTCAATAAATTTTGTGGTTGGAGGAATCTTATTGATAAAGATATAATGAATTCAAAAGTTCCAAAATCAAATAGTTATAATAGATAATATAAATAAATTAATAAACGTCTCTAAATCATTAAATACTCTACAAAACTCATTTACTGAGAAATCTATTGCAACTATTTGTACCTCTAACAGTTACATGTACAGTTTAATTGGTGTAACTATTGACAATATAATCTGAAGTATAATTTTGTTGTATTTAAAAATTGAGCAAGTATGTTGTAAGAAAATAGAGAATAAGATAATTTCTAAAAGTTAGGAGATATAATTGGATCCTCCAGAAAGTCCAATACCAAACATTTTATAAATGGGTAATAGAATTTCATTTCACTCTGGGGGTGTTATGAACCCCTTATTAATAGAGATATGTATATGTATATTTAATATTATATGATGTCCCTATAATGTTCGAATGTCTTGCAACATAAACAAATATATAATATGTTCAACACTGTCAAAATTGCAGTGTTCGATCGGATAGTCGTGAACAATTGAGCACTCTAGAAGACCCATAATAATTTCAGCTAAGAATATTTATGTATAATTAATAAAAATTTTAAATAAATAGATAAAGTCTAAATTAAATAATTCTATATAAAATTAAAGGGGTTTTTTTTATCAAACAGTGCAAACCTACTTAAAATCCGTATTCTCCAACTTATATTAACCAATAAAAAGTAAGGGAACATAACACAAGTATACATTTTTGAAATTCCAACACAAAAATATGCACCATTCCCCATTAATAGTTTTATGAATAAGTTATGACCTAATATTTCATTTATTTGTTATAAAATATAATATACGATATTATTTTTAGGCTATTCCAAAATATATTTAATAATTTTAGCATAAAAATGATAATGTTATGCAAATAAAGTGAGTTAATGCTCATTATATTCTTTTAACAAAGTAGAATATAATATATTTATATTACAGTTAAAACCCAGAAATTAGTCAAAAAATAGTTGTACTAGTAATACTTTATTAACTATTTTTTTATCTAGTTATCTTTAATAAAGAATACATATTGTAATTTATAGCATGTTCACTAATATTTTCTATATAGTTTTAGCATTTTAAGTTTTTAAATAACTGGAATTTCTTTGTTAAATTTTATAAAAATTATATATCAATCTCCAGAAGTTATTCTTCTTTTCAAAATTGGTAATAATAAAACAGGTGTTTTAGCTCTAATTTTAATTTAGATGGCAACTCCGTTGTTTTTTGTAGTGTAGTTTTTCTATATTACCCATTAGATAGATACAGATAGAAAATGCAGGTATAAAGAGGTAATTAGAGGAGAATTAAGTGCCAGAAAATCTTTACTATGAGAATTAAGAAAGGAGTTTTTTTTAATATAAATTATTTCTTGAACTAATAAATGTACCTAAAAATAAAGAAAATTTTATTTTTCTTTTAGTCCAAATTTAATTAAATTTAAAATTATATACAAATATATTTATAATATTATATTTTTATATTTTTTATTTAAAATATATTACAATCTTGTATACTCGGAATAAGAAATATTACTACACCATTGCTCCAAAAATACTAAATTTGAAAATGATAACTTGATGTTATCAAGTTATCATTGTTAATGAGTTTTACAACATTTAGATTTGTACATTTTCAATTTTTTTTGTTCCCCCAATTGCATTCTTAAAAATGTTAATATACTTCTGTTTTCCTAGATGAGCGAATCCTTGTCAATTTCTCGGTCATATGATGTAATAATGTTGTCTCACAATGATCCCCACTCAGTATTTTCACTTGTTGTTGGGAATGGTCATCATCGAAAAGTTCCACATTTTTAATCTGTTCAATATAGCATGTACCTTTAAGAACAACATTTAAAATAAATTAACATAGGTAACAATAAATATAGTAAATAAATATAATAACATACTATGAATATATATATATATTCAGTTTAAGTCCATATAATTTAGAGGACATATACTGAACTACTGAAATTCAACAAATCCCATAAGTGTAAAATATATTGGTATACACATATAGAGTATTGAGATAACGGTTTTATTATACAGCTCAGTTTGTATATACCATGTTGTGTCCAAAACATCAATGCTCAATGTCAGAAATATTTACATGTGAGGGTATATTTAAACTAAATAGACAATATAATTTAAAATATTCCTATTTTAATATTCATAAAATATTTATATTTTATTGTGAACCTAAATGATTGATGGTCCTATGATAGATATACCATAATATATTATATGCCATAAACAAAAGCAGACATTTTCTTATTTACAATTATACTGATAAAATTATTTATATAAAATAATATAATTTTATTATACAGATTTTTATTTAGGAACTATGACTATTAATAAATATTAATAACTCATATTATGTTCTAATTTGTTAGATTCTAATTTGTAAGTTTTGGAACACTAAATTTATGTAATCTCTTGAATTTAAATGCCTATTCATTATTACATTACAATACAAGAATTATTAATAATACACATGTATATTTACAAGATATCTTTATAATATACATATTACTTACAGAGAATGATAACAGATTCATACGCAATTAAAAAACAATTATTCCCAGTCCATATCTTCAGGACCCAACTGATAAATGGGGTCTGTTGCTATAAGTTCACTGAAACAAAATATAAATAATTAGTAAAATAGTTTTAACCCAAATTTTAAAATATACTTACTCAATTTTATAATGACCATGTGCCAAGGTGTGGATTTCATCCTCGAGCTCATAACATTTGACATTGACGCTATTGTAAGTGAGCTTCTTCGAGCAAATGGTAATCGGCTGGTATTTGTATAACCTGATTGAGATGTTTTCCATATACCGTTGTAATTGTTGGTCACCTAATAAACATCTTTTCTGGTGGCAAAAATCATCTTTTTACTACATGACCTCTAATCCTTTGGTATTGATCTTCTTCTGAATCTCTTGATACTTACAATCCTGGTATATCAACCATGACTTGGGTCTTACTCGCATCAAAATCTGGTGTTGTATGGTTGTTAGGCTTGGAACACCTCATACTTGCTTGCACTAACCCGCCTCGAATACCTGAAAAATAAGAATTAATTAGTTACATTTGTTAAAAAAAGTTTAATTAAATATTTTACTTTCCTCGAACATCAACAGCATGTTGTATTCGGATAAAAGCTCTAATTTCATGTTTCTATACTTTAACATACAATTGAATGAGAATCCAGGTACCGCATAGTAATATGCTAGGTCCAAATTGTATGTCATCATGCAGATGTCGTGGATATTTTTAAAAACGTCAGCCAGCAACATAACATCAACCTTCAGATACAGGTCGTTGTATTCTCCCAAAGTCCTGCAACCGAAATGCACACATATCTTCCTCGCGTGCTCGTAATGCTTGATTCTACCAACATACTATGAAAATGTTCTATAAAGGACAAACTAGTTTCCTCCAACTTGTCCCAATTATCGTGTATTCGTACAGGTATAGGTACCTACACCCTTATGTGTGATGAGTGGCATATCTTCTGTAGAAAACATTTTTCTTGTTTCACGAAACTTTGAAATGTAAAGTTATATGAGGTTTGACGCCATAAGCCTAAACTTGTCAGCAAATCGGATGAAGAATGTGTTAGAAATATATTTTTCCTTGGTTGTTGGCGATAACCTTAATTGTATTCGCATCATATCCAAGATCGTATAGGTACTTACTATGAAGTGGGCGTCATAATTCGATAAGTTATGCATAAACCATGAAACGAATTTTGGGGTTCGTAAATCTTTATTAGGTACAACTGTTACACAGTGTTTGACAAAATTTCCCAGAGAAGCGATCATGATCTTTTACTTTGTAATTTAAATGTGTAACGGTGGACTTACAAGTTTAACAATCCAGATGATCAATTTTTTCTTCCGCTGTCATAATAATTGGTGTGTTTGTTTTCAATAAATCTTCGATATTTTTGGAAATTTCGACAATCACCCGAACAAAGTGTCTCGCTGCTTCGTCTTGATATATGATTTAAACTATAGCATGCTACCTTCACCTGGCATAATGGTTTGAATAGCTTTATATACACCACATATTGACTTGTGCTCTATTATTATTTATTATTATTACTCTGTGGTTTGGAGCACGGATTAAGATAGTTATCTATCTACCTTATCTATCTATCTTTGAAGGTTTAATACGCCGAAGAATTTTTAGGTTATGTTGATCCATTATAAAATATTCATAGATAATAAAGGAATGGATGGGCCATCCCTATACCTAAACACGGTACGTTGTGTGTACGGAGAGCATATACGTTACCACAATGGTAACTGTGGTTTTGTGATTGTGGTAGTAATAATACTTGAATGATAAGTGATAACTCAGCAAACCGCTCAAATTTCAAAATATTATGATTATGTTTGACCATTATGTTAGACAAAAATACTTACCTACTATAATTTGATAAGTGATATTATTTATATTTTATTATGTAATTTATAATTTAATTATGTTTATTGTTCAAGATTTTAATTTATTTTATCAATGTTTTATATATGTTGTATTATCATTTATCAATAATACAATTTTGTATCCGTGACCATACAGCCACATACAACCAATGTGGTAACGAGTAGGCTCTTCAGTCACAGAATTGAACAATCCATTCTATTCATTGGCCATCCATTCCTTTATTATTTATGAAAATATTAGAAATGTATAGAAATATTTCACACATTACGACACTCGAGAGAAATAAAAAAAAAACACTCTTAAATTTCTTGAACGTTGTTAATTAACCTACTTTGTATAAGTGCCTCGACTCTGTCTGCTCCACAATGTGCATTTTTCTTATATATAATCAAATTATAATTGTGACTTGCGAGTAGGTATACAATTTTTGGCGCACGTCACACTCGAATTTACGACCTTGATGTACAGCTTTAACGCACTAATTCCTGTTCACAACCGAAGACTTTATTGCAAATATCACAGACAGCCATTTTAAAACACAAAATATACACGACAAAAAGTGAAAAAAAAATTAAACGTAGGTATAATGGAAAAATTTAAATGATCAGACAACAAAACACAATCGTAAAAGGAGAAATACTGCAGGCACGGGTAGTTGACAAAACGTCACTGATCGATCGTCCCTTTCTAAGCAGTCCTCTTGACATACAGCCAGGGATGTAGTGTACGGCGTATACCCATCACAATTTTTTCGTTGGTTAAATTTTTTTATTTGATACATGGGTATACGATCGTATACGTCCTACGTATATTCACTACTTTGACCAATTATTATTTACGGTCTACTGACAAATTGCAGTAGGTACCTCTATATGTACTTATTTAAAAAAAAAAAAAGTTTAGTTTTATTTATTATTTTTCTTGATTGTCTGATAAGTGATATGCTTATGGAAATCAAGAGTTTATAATTTGGTAGTATTATAGTCAATTGGTAGACTTGGTTGCTTAATTTAGACTTAGCTTCTTAGTTTAGACTTCGTTCTAAGATAGTTGATATCTCCATGATGAATATTGTACGATTATTGTAAATTATTGTATTCACTTTGGGCGTGGTATCGGGTGACGTTGAATTTTACATATTGTACATATTATTGTAGCTGCATATTTTACAAAAATAAATAACATATATTTGATTACACACTAAAAAATGATGAACTGCATGTATTGCAAGAAAAATTCAAAATGACTATAATTATTATATACCTACCTATCGAATTTCCCAAAATACCTCCTCAGGACGGCCTTGTATGTAGGTACTTATACTAGCAACTATGGACGGACGAATGGATAGACAGAACGGAGATATAAAGTGTTTAAGCTTATATTGAGAAATATAAAACCGTTAAAATAAAAAAGGTCTTCGATTTCAATTTAATTCTTTTTCAAATGAACTACATAAAATATTTGTACACGAAAATTTATTTTTATTTTTAATTATTACTTATCAATTATAATAAATGCTAAGTGATTTACTGATATGTACAATCCATATATACAATTTAATCTTTCTTAAAAAGACGTTCCCCAAAAGCCCATAAGGCCATACATTTGGGGGAGGGGAGGTTATAATTATAATTTAAGTTTATGCTAGGCCCTGAGCTTTCAAAAAGAGGAAATACGCAAAAAAATTATCATTCACCATTCGTGCAAGGCTTTGGAACCAAATCGCCAAACCACTTTCAAATAGAAGATATAAACAAAAAAAAGTAAATGCTACTTTACCCTTATTACTATACCTCTGCATATGAATCTATGCTATATAAACTAGGTATATTACACACAAAGCATTTAATTAATTTTACTTATAATTCATTTTTTTTTTTTAATAATTGTGTTTATGGGGCTCCGGCTATAGGCTCCTGTGTTTGCAATATGTGTTTCTTTTATCCATGTGTGTATTTGTGTTTACATTACCATAAAACGTGGTGAGTAAAAATATTGTTGAAAAAATATATTTAATAGAACTTTGTTATCAGTTTATTACCAATTATCAACCTATTAAATTAGTATTTTTGTCATTTGGTATTATATGCAGGGCTTAAATAGAAAAAATTCCATAGGAGGGACTTATATGTCCCCACATAGTTGTAAGCGTTCCATATGTCATTATATGTAAATACAGAGTGATTAGTTTTAAGCCTACTCATCTTACTTTTAACTCCGAATAATGAACAAATTTGAAATATATTTTATGCATAATTGAAAGCACCAAAAATACTACATTATATGAAATTAATAATTTTTTATAAAAATTGAATATTTTGAAGGAAAATATTTTTTTCGTGATAATAAAGTTATAAGTAGTTGCCATTTAAGAAAACAAAAGAACTAAAAAAATCACCCAGATAAAAATTTTTATAAAAATCAATTATTTCACAAAAATTTTGTGTTATTAGTGCTTTAAATTATAAAAAAAA
The DNA here is from genome assembly GCA_025469235.1 of Pemphigus obesinymphae. Classification (NCBI taxonomy): domain Eukaryota; kingdom Metazoa; phylum Arthropoda; class Insecta; order Hemiptera; family Aphididae; genus Pemphigus; species Pemphigus obesinymphae. The sequence goes on along the minus strand of JAIPRL010001824.1, from coordinate 17,020 downwards.
AAATTCAAATTTATGCATTATACATAGTTAAAAACTAAAAGTGGGGATAAGCTGGTGAGCGTGGTTAAAAAATTACTTTGTGTAGGTATACCTATATGTATATAACTCAACTATATTTTAATTTCGGAAAATACCTTCTTTATATCTTCACTCAGCCTCTTACAGATAAAATTGTGTTAATTTAATACAATTGTAATCGAAATAGGTATACTAAAGGGTATTTGGTTAATCATCAACAAGTCTATTATTAAAAAATGCCTTTGTATATATTTACTATTCAGTTTCATATACCTATTTATCCATAATCATTTATTACCCAATTATTTTACACTGAAATATTTACAATTAAAAAATATAATATGTGGCCCATTCTTCAATAATAACACCTATACACTAGATGACAAAAAATTTTCATTTTGTGAAATTTACGTCGCCTAATTACTACTACCTTAAAAAAATGCACTGGATTACTTACAGTCGTACACTTGTACTTTGATGGTAGAATGTGTGCATACTGGAATAAAAAGACGGACGCAGGTTCGCAAAAATGCACAAAACATAGTAATATATTACTATGTAAACTACTAACTAACTAACTATTCCAACGGTTTCAACATGCACACGTTTGGCACACGAGGGCCCTCATCCTGAAAATGTATGAATAAAATGTTATACAACGTTACATGCGGTAACATGTGTTCATTTATAAATAACATTACCGATAAAATTAATTTTATAAATTTTTAGTTTTTAGTTTTTAATTTTTTTTTTTTTTCTTGAGGGGGGGAGAGAGGAGAAGGGTGATTGATATTTATAATTGGTATATTTGTAAAAGGAGAAAAATATCCTTGTAAAAAATGTCAATAACATACAAATTAATGAACTTTTACTAGCATTTATTAGTATACTAGGTCCGTGATAGACGATATGTAAAATCAGAAATTTATGCACTTATACAACATGAGTATTATTATAGTTAAGACCTAAGATATTCACTCAATTTCTAAATTTAAATGTAACACTACGAGATTATTATAATATACAAAAAATAACAAGAACCATACATACCAACGACACGTATAGGTGTTCCGAAGCAGTCACCCATCCAAGTAGGTACTCTAACTACGCTCGACTGTGCTTAACCTCGGTGATCGGACGAGAACTGGTGTAATGGTCGTCGACAAAGTTATCGGTGTTTTTAAATATATTTAAAAATATATATAGATACCTATCTATATGTTATCATACGGACCGTCATTGTTGTGCACGATGTACATGTATGTGCAATGTATAGTAAAAATATAATATGTATACCTATATAATTTATAACTTGTAAAAACGTAATATGAGTCGTGACATTTACATTTTTTTTTTAGGAACCGCCAGCCCTTTTCGGGCCCGTGAAAATCCTAGAACTCGGTGGGCCGGTACCTTCCCTACACGGTGCTGCACTTATTGGATATATTATCTAAAGGGTCGAGTATGATTTTCGGATAAAAATCATTCTAATAGAAATTGTATTGTCGTTGCTATTTTAAAACGATAAATTTTTCATTTCTCAGTGGTTTTATTAAGCGTAAAGGATAAATACGGAAAATAATATTACCGAACTTTACTTCATAATTGTTTTATCGAAAAAAAAGATTTATTATTACTTTCAAATTTAATACATCTATCACCATAGTAATCATATTCGATGAGTGTGAAATCAATTGTTTTACATTCTGAGCGAAACGAGTTGTTTTACAATAACGTTTATTTTTCATTAATTTATTTATGTTAATTATGTTTATTAATTAAACAAGCTTTGGACTGGAAGACTTGTTCTAATCAATACTTACTTACCCATTTTCCGGTAGCAAATTGCATCTAGTTAGTACTTTAGAGAGGTTATATTTCGATTTTCCCAGTTTTCTAGTTTTTTAATGCGTAAAAAAAGTAGGTACTAAAATTGACGTAAAACAAGATATCGTAAAATTCGATATTTGTTATTTTTTTTTTTAATTTTGAAAATAATGACTGTAAATTTACACTAAATATATATCTATCTTATAACCAATAACCATATATAGACGTTCTGCTTAAAATAGGTTTGCTCATTGTCATAGCTGTTTTATTCAATTAAAAATAATTATTATAAATAAATATTTTGAATTTTAAAGTTAAACCTTTTTTCTATTTTGTGGACAAAAAATATCCGGATAACACTATACAAATGTAATTCAATATCTTATTTTATTTTTTCTTGAATTTTAATTCAGATTACCTACATATAATTTATAACCCTTTAAAAATTGAGTGTGAGCAGAAGTCCTCATGAAATTTGTACAACATATTAATGGACATTGTGTCTATCTACATGTGCATAATAATATGCCATCAGGCCCGACGAGTTACTGAGTTCAACTCGGTGGGCCGCACGATATTTGGACCGATTATTTAATATAGGGCCGAAAATATATGAGCACAAAGAAGATCTTAACATTATCTTAAGAGTCAGTTCACAGATTTTATTTAATAAAGCTTGTAACACTGTAGTCTGTAAAACTAGTATGTAATACACTATAATAACTAATAGTAATACCCAGTGGCGCAACTAGAGTTCAAATCTTGGGGGTGCTACTATTATGAATCGCTTATAATGACGTTGGGGGCTCCGCCCCCCACCCCCCCAAACCAACATTACATATTGCCAATATTTAGATTATACGATCATTATATTTACAATACCATTTTTGGAAAAAAATGTAACTTATTTTATTACTTATAATATTTTCTTATGTTTTTTTAAAATTTAAAGAGTCAAACATAATCTCTATCGGTATTAGCAAATGTGTTCAAGATTTCGTCTGGAACAATGCCATTAGCTAAGTCTCTCTCAATATTTATTATACTTAAATTAGTAAAGCGCTGCTGTAACATGCTGAAAAAAAATAACTGATAGTAAAATCTTAAAAAATAAAATTATAGTTGATATTTGAAATTAGAATGACATGGAACTTGAGGGTGCTTTAGCACCCCCGTAGTTGCGCCACTGGGGTTAAGCCGCTACTATTTTTTGAAAACAGTTAATTACAATTTAAATAAGTTTTTGACAAACATTTATAATATTTATGACTATTTGTCATCCAACATTTTGGTCTCTGCTTTCCGATACCTACCGGAATATTTGTTAGATTATTACAATTATTTAGAAGATAAATCCTATGATAAAGTAAGCTTCGTCGCGATCGCAAATAACACAGTTATAAAGAATTCATAATAATTATAAAATAATGGTCGGAAACAACGATTTTTTTCACAATCGTGCCTGCTGTCATTTCAATATTTCTCTTAACCACGGACTAACGTAATTTATATAATATGTCCAGCGGTGGCGATAATGAATATCGCGACACTGTGCACACTACCGCGGTGGCAGTGGCGATAATCGCCAGGGTTGTTATAATAATAATAATAATAATAATAATAATAATAATAATAATAATAATAATCTTCTTCTTCTCCTTGGTCTTCTCTCCCAACTATTTGGGGTCGGCCACCCTGGTCCTACACTTTCACCTAACTCTATATCTCCCGTATCTTCTTCACTTACTCCCACCTTCCTCATATCACTCGCCATCATATCCCCCATCTCTTTTTCGGTCTTCCCCTCCCCCTCTTACCAACAACATGCATTTCCCTTACTAATCTTACTGCCTCAGTCCTTTCCCTCCTTAATACATGCCCGAGCCATCTTCATCTATATTCTCTCTCATTTTGTCTACTATCGAAGCTATCCCTATACTATCTCTGATATACTCATTCCTTATTTTATCCTCTCTAGTAACTCCACTCATCCACATTAACATTCTCGTATAATATTAATAATAATAATAATAATAATAATAGCAATAATAATAGGCATATAGGTATTTTTTATAATAATAATGTATTTATTTAATTTACAGCGTATTGTAGATAATATCTATGGATTGTCGACACTATACACATTATTATAAATATTAAATATGTAATGAATAAACAAACACAAATATTATATTTTAATATATAAATGAAATAAATAATAATACATAAGGTAATATACCTATAAAACCTATGTATATTATGTATAAGTAGATATTAATTCTAATACAAATATATATATATATATAGGTAAGTATCTATATTAAAATATCACAGAGCGGTGGCGGTAAAAATTGTGCGTGCTGCGATATAATATGTTACTGGATACCTGCTCCTACCATTGATTATAATATAATATAATGTTTGTTCCAACACGCAGTCAAACGATCGCAGGACTGGCGATAGTAGAGTTTTGCCGTTCCAACACGCCAGAAACTATCAGACGGTTGTTCCAACACGTCATTATAACAGTTTTAGGATGGGTTTCTGACGGTCGAAATGATCCGCGGATTCGGACGGGGACTGGTAGTCGGAGACACTGATATCATATATTTATTATTTATGTTATCAATAATACCAATAAAAATAATCCGAGTAATATTTCTTTTCAATTGTTCGCTTTTGTAAACAACAGTAGAATACACATATATATATATATTATAATATATAAATAAATTGTTTCACATATTGAACGTAACTATTTTTATTATTTTTTGTTGTTATTATATTAATATAATTAATTGTAAATAAAAAATATCATACATAATATACGAGTGTACAAAGTGGAAGATGTAGACATATTATGCAATGATTTTACTTAAAATACTGTTTTAATTTAAGGAAAAACAGTTTAATCTTTTATCTATATTTTTCAATCATGGACGATCCGAAATGCGTTCCAACAGCTAGAGCTCCGAGTTCATGATCAGCCCACGTGAACGCATGCTCAGCAAATCAATCACGGATCAGTCCACAACTAGTCCCAAATTCCGTGTTGTAATATATAACACGCTGCTCGAGAATAATCGGAGACCGCTTAAAAGCGCTGTGCTGTCATCCAATTAATATGATCGGATAACGCTGAGTCGCTAGTAGTCACATGTGATCGGTGTTTATCTCTCTGGACCGTCCCGACGGGAGTTGTCGATCGAAAATGGGAACGGGCCCATTTGGTTTCCGTGCCGGTAATGGACCCGGCACTAGACCGTGTCAATATCGAGTTAATTTAAGGTAAAAAAATCTTGACATTTTGTTGTTTTTATTGTTATTCTTCATATTTTATGTTTATTGACTACTTTCCCGACGTATATTGCAATTTTTTTTTTCCTGTACATTTTGCAACAATTCTTAATTCCGGCGACATTTCCGGATCATTGATTACTTCACAATTCTTGTACCTACTCACGCTAAACCGACCGAGCTACGCTTCAGTGATTCAAACGTAGTCGGAATTGTGGGTACATAAATGGTCGAGCAATGGTATATGATTACAGGCACGACAAAGGTGGGGAAACTTTTTGAATCGCTGCAGCGCATTCAATAAAATATAAAACGGGCACTGACCGGTGGTAAAATGCGTTGTACACCAAGGTATATAACATACTAAAAGTCACTTTTTTGGATAGTCCAAAATCGAACTTTGGATTGCTCATAACTCAAGGGGAAGTGGACCTGTTGTTTCGCGGTTTTGTCTACCCCCCCATTGGCTTAAAGCTCCTGTACATTGGTAAACATTAGAGGGACATAGCCCCTTCTGGGGAATACCAAAACAAGTGACTTTTAGCATTTTATATACCGCAGTGTATAATAATGCACTTTGATATTAGTCCAAATCCGATCTGACTGTTTTTGAATTCGCAGTGACAATTAATAAAAAAATATTTCCCCTCTATATACCTATATATAATCAATGGTAGTACGTATGTACTAGTGCTGAGCATGTCTTTCACCAATCCGTAGTCCGGATTAAAATATACAATCCGGATTCTGGATTCAATTCGTTTCATCTGGATTACGGATTAAATCCGTCAATCCAGATTTAGGATCCAATCCGCCAATCCGGAATGCAAATTTAATCCGGATTGTAAATTTAATCAGGATTTTGGGTCAAATCTGTCATAGTCAACTTATAGGAGTGTTTAATATAGGTAATTAAAATGGTCAACGTGTATTTCGATCGTGCAGGTTGTTTTTGTCATTTGTTTGTTTCGCGCGTAGGTATTTCATAAAAGTTGTAAAATATTTTCCGGTAATATCTCGAATCAGTGATAACGATAATCATATAATCCGGTTTCACCGTGTAATCCGGATGCCGTTGTTATCCAGATTGTAATTTCAATCCGGGATTAAACGGATAATGGCATTTTTATCAATCCGGATCGATCCGGATTAGGTGCTCAGCACTATAATAGTACGTACGTATATCGTAGGTACCTATATATTATGCATTGCCACCGCGGCGGTGAAATTGGTCGTGCAGTAATATTATTCGGCGAGTCCGAATCTAATCCTGAAATCGAAGTTTCCATGGAACTTTCGAACACCCAGTCACCACGGACGATGCTTGGAACACGTGCAGTTTCTGTCGGTGTGTGTGACGTAGTGCGTCTGCGGACATCCCACTCATCGTTGTTTGCGTTGTTGTGGTGTGGCCTATACATCGTTGTACTCGGATTATTATTAATAATAATCGTCACTATTTTGCCGTTCACGTCGATAATAATTGCGAGCGCATACGCTATATCGGGGGGACACACGTTCGTCGACGACATCGACCGACGAGCTATACATCGGCACGGCACGGACGTCGAATTACCATCGGATCCTGGCGTCGTCGGCCGGATATTGACGGTCATCGCCACCGTCGGACGAAATAACCGTATGGTATCGTATTCTTCTTTTTTCGTTTTTTCGTTTTCTCGATAAACCCGCAAGGGAACAAGTTAGGGAATGCCCATACTCCGCGAACGTGCTAAATTTCCGGTTTCTTTAGGTACACAATATTTTATACGTTATTTGTTTTATAAAAACAATAAATTAATTTCATAAACGTTTTTAAAAGAATTTGTTTTATTTATCACATTTTACAAATAATAAAATTAAATCACAAGTCTAACATGCATATAGCACTATACTATACTGTTGTATAATATTAGGCCGATTCATGTGGCAAACGGACACTTATTGTACTGTCTATTGTTTTAATTGTTCATACCCCGGACACTTTATACGGTCGAAATTAAATTACGATTATTTATCGCGGACACTTTGTACGATCGAAATTTATCCATAATTATTTATATATATTTTATAATGTATTATAATGTATTAACGAAGAAAAGTTTATTAAAGTTGTACGTGAATGTAATTGAGGTCAGGTATGAAAGGACAAGTATAAGAGTAAGGAATTTGTGTAGAGGAACTGAGTTCTGGGTAGGAGTGAGGAGTGAGGAGGATACGGGAGATAGAGTTCGGTGAAAGTTGAGTACTAGGGCGGTCGACTCCATATATTTGGGAGAGAGGGCAAAGGAGAAGAAGAAGAAATAGCTGTGACTTGTCAATTTTAGGTTTACACTGAACATGGTTTATACATAAAAATGATTAAAAATGTAATAATATTGTATCAAAATTAGGAATTCCTACTTTAGAAAAGTTTTGTTTTATTACGCATATTATTATCTATCCAATGAAAAATCACAGATAAAATTCAATGTTTCCATCTAAATTATTTATGATATCATTTCTTATGTATTCAAAACTATATTTATTTTAATAATTATGTCATTAAAAGACCCTCAAAGTGTTTTCTTCATAAAAACCAGTTTACATAAAAAATGTGGTCATACCTACTTATGATATAAAATGTAGATACCTACCTAATAAAATATAAAATTACAATGTTTATGCTGCAGTTATTCTATGGCATAAAACATAATATTATGTCTTTGGATATCGATAAATATCGATAAACGATCGTTGACAATCTAAACGTTGAATATATTTCAGAAATTCTATGGATTTGTTCATTAATATAACTTATTAAATAATAATAAAAATTTTTTACTCATTTATAAATTATCCGATCATTACTTTTGATTGAAAATTGTGAGTATCTAGTATTCATATATAATATCAATTATTGTAAATAAAAATTAACATAAAAAAATGAACTTTTAACTACATAGGTACCATTTTGTATTTTCAGTGCCAATCAAAAACTTCATGATTTAATTCATTTTTTCCGGTATAATGGAAATTATTGAATATATGAGCCAAAAATAACTTATCCTGTTTCGATGCGATGTGGAAAACCAAAGTAAGTATTTATGTACGAAAAAATCATGTCTATACTAATTTTTAAATTTCAATATACTTACCTATTAAAATTTCAACCTACTTATTAAAATAAGTGGTAACTAGTGGCGTATTTTCGTTATTATTTATAAATAAATGTGAGATAATACAGTAGAATAATATTAATATAGGTAGCTATAAAATATTTAACGTTCCGAACCACTTAAATGTATTTAAGTATAAAAGTATACTCAAATTTTTTTAAAATTTTATTTTTATTTATCAATACTTAGCGCCTAATACTTCCAGTTTTCAATTATTTAATCCTAAACTGTATTTATGTAGGTACATATAATATCACGCGAAAAAAAAATAGTTACAATAAACATTTAAATGGTTAATTCAACCATAAACCATGGTAGCTATACAGACTATCTTATAACATGGTTAGACGTACTAAATGTATATAGTTGATGTAGTTGTATTTATATTTTTAACTATATAATACTGTTAAAAATTTTATCGGTAAACTATCCCAGAAAAATAGGTAGGTTAGTTGTATCAATCTAATTATTAGATATGATATATAATTGTACACAAACTTGGAAAGTATATTCAACTATATAATATAGTTCTAGTAACAATACCTTTTAGTTTTTTCAACCTAATTATTAGATTATTTATTTATTACTTGACGATTTATTTGTGTTTGATATATTGAACGATTTTCAAATGTCCGATATTACGCAAAAATTCAAATGTTAATCATTTTTTAATTATTAAACAGGTACCTAGGTATGTATAATATACTATTATTATATAGTATTGCTAACTAAAAATATAGTTAATTAATTAATGAAATTGTATGAAAAACAATACAATTTATATATAGTTAATACTAATTGTATTTATTGTACAAGTCAAAAATGTATAATCTAACAAAAACACAAATATATAATTTTAAAACATAGAAGATATAGGTACTTACCTATAATATGAAATCCATTAGATATTGTATGAAAGAACATATATCATACATACCTACCTGTTTAATAATATATAATTAAAAAATGATGAACCTTTGAATTTTTGTATAGGTACCTACCTAATGTGTTAACCGATATTTGAAGATCGTTCAATATATAAATATATTATAGTAATAAAACAAATAAATCGGCCTTAATTAATTTAATACAATTAACCACGTAAACACTTAAAACATGATCCACATGCCTTAGCACACGATCATTATCGTACTGCTGGTTTTGCGGCAAGACGCAGGCGTTCAAATTTCTAATGAAAAATCGGATGTATGACTATTTTTAAACTTATGATTGTTTAGAATTATTTCTATCAATTTAATAAAATATTTAAACTATATGTTTTGATTAATTTAACCAAACATTATACTAATATAAAATATATTATCACACGTTAGATTTTAACCTTTTTAGACGTACCTATTGCTTGCTTGAACCTTTTACTAAATATACACAATTTTTTTTAAACAATTATTTTCTAAACTATAAGGAAATAAGTAATAATCAGTTTTTTTTTTGCTTCATGGTTTAGTTATTCCTTATAAAGTATAAAAAAGTCGAAAAATGACCCGTTTAAATTTATCATCTTGACTAAATTTATGTACTATACATAGCGAAAAATGGATTAGTGTTCTAGTCGAAATTTCATAGAAAAATAAAATAAACATAATTGTATAATTAAAATATCTGTATATTACAATGAAGAATGCTGTTTCGTGTGTCTATTGTTTTTTTTTCATTTTTATAAACTGCGTTAACTTGGCTACCTACTGGATGTTGGTATCATATACATTTATACACTTTACGTTTTAGTTGCTATCTTGCAGTTTGACATTAGTATACAAAACTGTTTTGATGGTTGAAAGTGAATATATCCTACGTGTATTTAGATCAATAAGGTAATAAGCATATTTTCAGTATTTAGTCTAAATTAAATTTTGAAAATTAATTTGACTTCATTTATTTTTCTCTATGTTTTGTAGGAATAACAGTTTAAATTAAATGATTTATTTGAAAAAAATAAAATCATCTTATAAAGAATTACAATATAATAAAATAATTCGAACTATTTTTCACGTAAAATATCAAATAAACATTTATGAATTTAAATTTGTTTTCAAATAGGTACAGCTAAACTATTTAAAGTATGTCTATTTACCATGTTTTTTCACTTTACATAGTCAAAAATGTTTTTGAGCAGACTGTCGCCCATTGCTGACATCTATGTATTTCTTCGATGTTTTTAATTGCTTTAAATATGTTTAGGTAGGTACCTATGTAAATAAATATAAACCGATCAAGACTGCCAAAAACAGGAGTATATAAAAATATCCGTGGACATTGGCATCGCTGTTTTTCATTGCTGCACTCATCTATGTGTATTTCATCGATGTTTTTAATGGTAAACGTTTAATTTGATTCTATTTAAATATATTTATTTTATTATTTTACTAGTCTTTATTAATATTTATGAGTAGGTATTTGTTATTACTTTAAATATGTTTATTTAAATAATAAATAAACCGATCAAGACTGCAAAAATTATACAAATTATATTAAAATCATTCTAAATCATTCATTGTATTATTACAGTTGAATAAAGAAAATTAGTTAAATAATTGATCTATGGATATAGCATAGAGGTATATTTGTTTAATTTTGAACGACTAATGTACTTTTTATGTTTTCTATTCGTTATAGTAAAAACATTTTTTTTTTTTTTTTTTTTTTTGCTGCAGTCTTGACTCAATGATTGTTATAACTATTATTAGTTAATCTCTTACAAATTACTTTAATAAATTAATTTTATTTTTATATATATTTAAAGGAATTATATGTATTTACATAGAAATAACGTAAAAACAAGTAGTCAGACGATCTTACTACCACTTATAGAAATATGGTTACCATATATTGATATATTCTACGTGTACAAACAAAGTACGTAAACCATTTAAATATTTGTATGAGAATAATTTTTGCATAAATGTCTTTTTAATTATATAATATGCATCGGGAATATGGAAACGGGGAAAATATGATTGGTCTGGATACATCGTAAAAAGAATTGACAAGATGATGGAATGTCAGCCCATTTGTCACAATATGGGATATGTACTATGTAAGTACCTGCGTATAAATACAAAATAATATTATACTTGTTTTAGTTTCAAAGTTTTCGTCTAAGAAAAATTTCTAATTCTAATTACTTTTTATGATTTTCGTGAAAAATTATCTGCTTGTGCATAATTTATCGGTAAAACTACACATATATACGAATATGCAAGGCTGGGTATTAACGAGTTAAAAATTAAAATTAAGTTAATTTTGATAAGGTTACTTAACGTGTTTCTTTTTTTAAATTAATTTTGAACTTAATAAGTCACTTTTTGGAAAACTTAAATTGTAAACTTTATACAAAACTATATCCAAGTTTTGTTAAATTTTGTCAAATGAAAAATTCAAATTTTCTGTACGAGATTTTTATTTTTAAGCATAGGAAATTTTACTAATTCTACTATTTAGATAAGTACCTATATATTATTATAATACCTTTTATACTTTATATATAAATAGGATTACCTATATTATGAAAACTACAGTATTACTGTTGTACGTGGCTCTCATTATCATCGAATTATTATTGTAATATTTAGATGTCATATAATATTGTTATTTAGGGAAATTTCCAATCATGATAAGCCAAAATTAAGATGGGTACATGAAGATATGAGGTAAATTTTAGGAATTTATCTTTTTATTGGCTGCAACATATATTACATAGGCCAGTTTAGTTTTTGTGTCGAAACTGTCGATGTTTTCGTGTTGAGCAATATTTTTGGTAAATTGTGTTTATCCAATATTTTAAATATATTTAATTATATAATTATATAATACCTACTGTCTGTTTAATAACAATATTAGCGGTGAAAACAAAAATATAAGTATTGTAGCAACTAGCAGGTGAGAGGTATTTTATAATTTGTTTATTGTTAATTACAAATTTTAACTTATTAAGTTACTATTTTTTTTTAAATTAAATTTTAACTTATAAAGTTAATAAAAAAATATACAAGTCAATTGGAACTTAAATTAACATAATATTTTTAAACTAACTTCACTTATTGAGTTAAAAAAAACCGTTAATTTGCCCGGCCTTGCGAATATGTACATACATTTTCGTTTGTTCACGTAAACTTTAACAATGATTTTTTTTATCAAAATCATATCATACATGATAAAATATACAAAATATATTAATATGATCATAATATGTGTGGTATAATAGGTATCTTCCACTCACTCATTCGTTCTAAATTAAACATACCTTTGCTCTCATCACCCCGTTCTGACGTCGACCTCAAGTACACCGCATCTATTCTTAACGACTTTTTAGATGTACCTGATATTTTATTTTAATATTAGGCTCCATATTCCTTTTTATTATTCTCAATACTATAATATTTTCTTTATTCCATCTCATTCTACTTCATTCTTACATTAGCAATGCTTTACACCGAATGCTTTATTCCATATATAATGAACCCTCATGTTTTCTATCTTAATTATTTTTAGTCGTAAGTTAATTTTATTTGTAATGTGTATTAATTGTATATAAGTTGTTTCTATTTTATTATAATACTGTAATAATTTATATTATATATATCTAATTATATATATATCTAGTTATTCCTACTATAGAAAAGTTTTGTTTTACTACGCATATAATATATTATCTTTTATCTATCCTCTATCACAGATCAAATTCAATGTTTCTATCTAAATTATTTGTGCCATCATTACATATTCTCTATACACTCTGTACATTATCTTATGTATTCAAAACTATATTTATTTTAATAATTATATCATTAAAAGTCACTCAAAGTGTTTTCATAGATCATGACACTAATTTTGGTATAATAAGTACATACAACTTATCATTTTATATAATATAAATATATAATGTAATATACCTAAGTAGGAATTGACATATAGTCTTGACATTCTTCTTCATTCTCACCTTAGCAATCCTTTACACCGAATGCTTCGTTTAATAAATAAAGAACTCTCATATTTCTGTCATAATTATTTTTAGTCGCAAATTAATTTTATGTGTAACGTATATTAATCGTATATAAATAGTTTCTATCTAATTATAATACTGTAATAATTTATATTATATATATCTAATTACAAAATTGCCGATAGGTGTTAATAAAATTAATTTTGTACATCAGGTTATGGAAAAATGATGGAGTTGCTGACGAATGGTGAGGAAATGACAATTCGTAATGGAGACAAATGTATCTACCAATTTCACAGATTTTTTTCTGCATGCCATGGAAATATTCAATAGTGTCATCAAATGGTTTAATGGTTAGTCAATGTTTCTTTCAGTAGATTGATTGTAAAAATTTAGCAGTAGTTAGTTAGTTAATATACAAAGAGTTCAAATTTAATTTAATTAAACACTAAATATTTGTGTTACCATTACACATTCTCTATATACTCTATACATTATCTATTATTAAAAACTATATTTGTTTTAATAATTATATCGAAAAGAGTCACACAAAGTGTTTTCATAGGTCACAACACTAATTTTGGTATAATAAGTACTTACGACTTATCGTAATATATAATATAACTATATTATATATTATATTAAAACTATATATTTCTAAAAAAAACATTTTTGAGCAAAAGCCTATACTTTTACACACGAAAACTTGAACAAACACTAAAAATATAAATTTATATCAGAAAAGCGTACGTTGCATCGCAACTAGGTGCGAGTTTTTCGATGATACCAATTTCAGCGGGATAGCATTAAGAACGACATTTTCTATACATTTGTAAGGTTCCTTTTAGTAAGTTAATAATATAATAGTTTGTTAAATATGGCTATACTACAATGTGTGGCCTACGTGGACTCTATGGTCTCCAGTAAATCGTATGTATTAATTACAGAATATCTTTATACAAGTCGAAATACAATATTTAGTCTTTAGTTATGCATTTATAGTGTACCTACTTGTATATTATAATATACTTCCTCGGTGTTAGGGTGTCCGTTCGGGGTTAGCACGGAGTCTACGGGCCACCGGCAGTCTCGTTCGGATGACACTAACCCGAGGTTCAATACCGTTTTATCGGCGAGGAACAACGAAAGATAACCGGTATCTATAAATATAAATCCGGCGAGTGTAAGATCCCCCGGGTGACACAAATGGGCTCTTATAAGTACACTATAAATGTGTGAGTAAAGGCTAAATATTGTATTTCGATTTAAAGATGATTTAATGTAATAGATATTCTGTAAAAATATTACCGGAGACTTAATTAGTTCACAGTGGCTGCATATTGAGATCCAATCATATATTTTAACAAACTATTATATTAAAGCCACGTTCACACGGTGTACTTGCACTGTGTAAACGTGGCTTAACTTACTAAAACGAACCTTCCAATGTGTAGAAAATTTTGTTCTACGTGTTATCCCAACGAAATTAGTCTCATCGATAAACTCCTCATAGTTGCTATAAGCAAACGTAAACTTTTCTGATTTAAATTTATATTTTTAAGAGGTGTTTAAGGTGTTGATCTTTTCCTGTGTAAAAGTATGGGTGGCCTCAAAAATGTTTTTAAGAAATATATAGTTTTAATATTCTAAGATAAGTTGAAAATACCTACTATACGAAAATATGTGTAATATGTCACATTGTGACATATATCAAAATGTTAGATATGTGACAATGTGACATTGACACATGGGAACACGTGACTTGATATAATTATTAAAACAAGGATAAATATAGTTTTAAATATATCAGATGATTCTTAAATTAATACCATAAATTGCAAACAGTAAATTAAAATTATTAAACTAAATTTGAATTTCTTTTTATCTTGCGTCATAGTCATACGTGGTATAGTCATAAGTAGTATAGTCAAAGGTAGTATAGTCGTAAGTAGTATAGTGGTAGGTAGTATAGTCGTAGGTAGTATAGTTGAAGGCAGTATAGTCGTAGGTAGTATAGTCGTAGGTAGTATAGTCGTAGGTAGTATAGTCGTAGGTAGTATAGTTGAAGGCAGTATAGTCGTAGGTAGTATAGTCGTAGGTAGTATAATCATAAGTAGTATAATTATAAGTATAGGTGCTTATATCAAAATAATAATGAATACATTTTTTTTCTATCCATTCAAATTCAAATACCTGAGGAGTTCAAAGCCGTCATATTTATACTTAAAATTTCTAAATTCAATTTTAATTTTAGATATAGGCATATAATATATATTTGTATTATGCACCTATTATCATTTCTTTCTTTGGTAAATTAACTTGTAATTTCTTCCTCTATGGCCATATAAAGTCATTTTGACACTCATCCCAAATTACCTTAGTAGAAAAAAAATGTGAATTCATTTAGTATAAGTACTTATACCTATCGAAATAAGAATAAATTTTTTTTGTACCTACACAAATTGAAAACCCTGCGGGGGCGACTAACGTCCTGTCCAATTTTTTTTCAATTTAATTTATAACTTAAATTTACAAAATTAAAATTAAATTCTAAATATAGGTATATAACACAATTATGTATTATTTACCTACTATAATTTCTCTCTTTGGTAAATTTAATTAAAATCTCTTTCTCAAACTTACCTAAGTATAAAAATGTATGCATCCATTTAGTATAAGTACTTATACTAATCGATATAAGAATAAATTTTTTTTTGTATCTACCCAAATTGAAAACCCTGAGGGGGCCACTAACGTCCTGTCCAATTTTTTTTAAATTTAATTTATAACTTAAATATTACAAAATTAAAATTTATTTCAAAATGTAGGTATATAATACAGTTTTGTAATATGTACCTATTATAATTTCTCTCGTTGGTAAATTAAATGAAAATTTCTTTCTCTAAATTACCTTAGTAAAAAAATGTATGCATCTATTTAGTATAAGTACTTATACTAATCGAAATAAGAATAAATTTTTTTAGTATCTACCCAAATTGAAAACCCTGCGGGGGCCACTGACGTCCTGTCCAATTTTTTTTAAATTTAATTTATAACTTAAATTTAAAAAATGAAAATTCAATTCAAAATGTAGGTATATAATACAATTTTGTATTAGGTACTTATTATAATTTCTCTCTTTGGTAAATTTAATCTAAATTTCATTCTCTATGGTAATAAAAAATGATTTTTACACTCATTACAAATTAACTAATTAAAAAAAAATTTTTCATTCTTCTGATATATGTGCTTATACCAAAAGAAGTATGAATACATTTTTTTGCATCCACCTAAATTGAAAACCCTGCGGGGGCCACTAACGTCCTGTCCAATTTTTTTTCAATTAATATTCAAACTTTTAATTTCTAAATTAAATTTTATTTCCGAATATAGGTATAATAATATACATGTATTAGGTGCCTATTTTCAATTTATTCATTGGTAAATTTAAATTAAATTATTTTCTCTATGGACATTTAAAGCCATATTCCTACACTGATACTGTTACTACCTAACCTAATTAGGAAAAAATTTATTCATTCTTTTGTAATATGTGTATATACCAATATAAGTATGAATACATTTTTTTGTATCTACTTAAATTGAAAACCCTGCGGGGGCCATTAACGTCTTGTCCAAATTTTTTTCAATTTAATTTATAACTTAAATTTACAAAATAAAAATTCAATTCAAAATGTAGGTATATAATACAATTTTGTATTAGGTAATTATTATAATTTCTCTCTTTGGTAAA
>JAIPRL010001823.1:58360-72164 GCA_025469235.1 Pemphigus obesinymphae | reverse complement strand
AACTATTTTGTGTTTAGTTCGGTTCGAATATTTCCAATTTTGAGTTCGATTTTCGAACCGAACCGAACACCCCGGGTTCGGTTCGGTTCGGTTCGAAAATCGAACAGTTCGTAACATCACTAATTATTGGTGCTAATTTAGTTATTGGCTATAATAGTTTCTTGAAATATTTTGGTAAATCGATGAATGTAAAGAAGTTTTTATCGGTAGGTACGCACTGGTGTTATTTTTAGTACGAAAAATAGTGTATTATAGCTAGTAATGGTTTGATTGCGAAACATTAATACGTATCGATATATACGAACATACAGGTGGGTGAACTGCTCCCGGTACATGTACATCAGTGGCGGATTTTTTTTTTTTTTGGCGGGGGGAGGGTGCAGGGGACATGACTTCACCTAAAATCTTAATAAATGCATAATTTTTTGTATATTTTTTGCTTATTTACGTGAAACACATTCATCCCCTCCCCACCATCCGTAAATCGTAAATAGTTTCCTGTTATAGTGATATATGATGGCATCTAATAACCAAAAAAAAAAAAAAAAAAAAAACAAAAGGTCATCAACTCAATTTTGGCCCCTCAAAATTAAACGCTAGAGCCGCCACTGAATTTTTTAATTGTACATCTACCTACCGCGCCAATCTTGATGTAAGTACCCATATTTTCTTGAACACCTAAGGTAATTTAGGTATCTACTAGAAATTGCCAAAATTGCACGAAATATCTCCCTAAATCTGCTTAAAATTAAATAGGTACCTATATATATATATATTCGGGCATTTAAAATTTTTGTGAAAATCAAGAGAAAAAAAATTTAAAAAGTGGGAAAGTCGTTCTCAAGTAGATTTCATTACGAATTCAGACCAGTTTTCAGAGTCCTTATCGCTTCACTAGGACAATCGGTATGTTGGAAATGGGATTTTTCAAATGCGGTAACGTGAAAAATTCAAATAATTGCCTATACACAACCCCTTAATAAATGACCGCTTTTAATGCCCTCAGACGAAATTTTAAATATCTCAGGAATTAAATACCTATCCAATTTTGTCGTAATTATATGGAATCAGAGTAATTTACATACGTACTTAGTATTCACTGAATAATAAGTATTATACTTATTATACTTATAGTATTTAAATACTAAGTACAAATATATTCCATATGTACATATGATTCAGATTTTTAAATGCTGTGTAAATATTATTTTTTAAAAAAATACAAATAACCGTCATTCCACATTACGTCGGGTTAGTAATAATAGTTATGTAAAAATATATATAATACGATAGGATTTATAGCATGCAATGTGACAAATTGAATAATAATACATTTTTAAAAATAAAAATTGAATTAAAATTATATTATTACATAGGTTTTTCAAAGTTATATATATATATATATGACATTAATATTTAATATGGTAAATCTATAGTGAATATTTGGTTCAAATTTCAAGCCTCTATAGTGTTATTGCTTTTCGATGCATAAAAATTGTCGGTAGTTTTCTTTAAAGTTTTCGATAAATTATCTCCTTAATGTACGAACTATAATTTATTAAGTTTCTATAAATGAGTGAAAACTCTTATTCAATTACTTTTATTTGAAAAGTTGTATCCAAAAAGTTTTAGTAAAAAAATATCATTATAAGTTATATTTAACATAATATATGTGTACAATTTAGCATTTTTTTTTTTATTAAATATGGAACATAAAATATTACCTTTTTGATATTAATTTATAAATTATACTATATTTTTAAGAACTGAAACAGTTTTCATCTAAAACACTTAGGAAGCTAATTGAAAAGAGACGATGAAAAGCACAAATATGTACGCGCTCTTTATTTATTCAATTCTATTAATATTATTCCGTTTCAAGAGCATACCGGGATGACGTTTTTGAGGTTCAATATCCCTGTATTCCATCTTTAAAATTTTTCGTAAAAAAAATGATTTTTGACTTTAATTATACTTACTATCTAATATATTTTTAAATTTAACTTCTCATATTTTAAAGAAAGATTACATTTTTACTTTTTCTACAATCAACCATCAAAAATGTATTAAAAAAAAAACACGGATAAAATTCTACTATTGGATTAACACAATATCAATAATCTACAATAAACAGACGAATTTTTTTCATACAAATTTCAAGATTTCGTGACAATTAAATGTATTTACACGAGTATGGGTACTTGTAAATATTACTAGTAAAACAGTACAGAAACGTCTATTTCGATTGTAAAATTTTAAATTTTCTTAAAATCAAGTTAAATCTTCCACTAGGTACTTACTATATTTTCTTGACGAAAAACCCATCATTCTTTAAACTAAGTATAATAAACACTGTTTTTAAATGTATTGTATGCACATTTTTTTACAGAAGATATAGGGACATTTTAATATAAAATTGTGATAGTAACACATTGGACTAAAATAAGGTTTTTTTTTATTTAAAAAAAAAAAAACAGTACTCATCAAACTGGCACAACGAAGACACCACATGTTGTTCGACGACATCTGGTCCTCGACATTTGGAAAAATTACTAGCCCGCCAACTGCAGGATGTGAATAATTCTTATACTTCAACATCTATTTTGACGGAAGATGAAAAGGACATTTTTGATAAGGTATGCATTCTGTCGTTAATTACGAAAATATTTTTTCGTGGCCATGTATCGGCTAAATAAATATGAATTTATTCTATAAATTATTATTTTAGATTCTGAGCGAAGTGTATATGTATATTGCTTTTTTTTTCATGTATATACCAGATAGTACGGATACATTTTGTCGGACAGGAGTAGATACGGAGTTTTCGAGTAAAAGAGCATTCGCATAGAATAATTAACATGTCATTTAGCCGGTACACTAAACTGGTCATTATTCGAGTATTTTCGATAAATTTCCCCCCCAAAAAAACCCACGTTTTAAATGGATTTAAATGCTGTTAAAAAAAATTTTCCACACCGTTCAGAATCTAAAATATCAAACGCAATTTATCCTTAAATTATTTGATTAATATGAACGATTTTCTCATTTTTCGGTACCTATATATCTATGTTATATATATATATATATATATATAAAATATACCTATTTTTTAATATTATTTTATTGTTCTTCACGTTTTGGCGAATATTAATAATACTAATCGAATTCATCGTTTAATGTTCTATATATATAGGAACCACTATTTACTTTAGATCCGGAAACTTATTGGTATTGGTTTCATTAAAACTGTGTATCGTTTCTATAGTCGAACAAATTGTCAAAATTGTATGAAATTTCCGAAAAATCAGTAGGTACTTAAAAATAAAAATCAGTAATTATTTTTAAAAAACAAAAAAAATGGCCAAAGATTAACCCAACTCCTATTCTTCCTAACCTATAGCATATAATGCACTTATTGATTCCTTAGACATTGTACCCTACATAGAATATTTTTCATGTTTTTGTATACCTACATATTATATTTCCTATATATTATATTGTTATTAATTGTTACGAACAATAAAAAAAAAAAATGTACTTATACGTTAAAAATGCATACGCCTAATCTGTAACCGAAATTTTGGTTTAATCTAACGGGGAAAAAATTTTATCTCGTAAAAAAAAATGTAGTGTTATTTCATTATTAAAATTATTATATGCTATTCGGTCAGAGGTCTTCGAATTAAATTAAAAACAAAAAAACATTCATTAGGCACATAGAAATCGTCTGATTTAATGATGAGGAGAACTAGTTAAAAGAATATTTATACGGCATTAAAAACTTTCCACCTTATTTGTTGATAGGTACACGTTCCAATAATATTAATATAGGAGGTCACATTATACCAACGTAGTTTTTAAGGGATTCTATACAGACGATAAATGAAATTAAAATTAAAAACTAACAGTTTGAAAATGTTTACACACCTACATTTTAATTAATATTTCGATAATCACACGGTAAAAAAATGATTTTATAATGCCTTTTTAGTTTGTTTTGCGTGAATATTTATTTATTATTTTTGTTTTTCAACTTAACCTTAAAAAAATACTAAACAACACTAAACATTAGACTGCAATAAAGATGATTGCATTACGATTCTGTAATACAAATTTTGGTGGGACACTACATCTACAGTAGGTACAGGTACATCAAAGTTCTATCATCAATCATACATAATATAACTTAATATTTTGATAAAACAATAGACACTATTGGTCAGTGATCAATAAAAATAATCATATTTTAATTCAATAGGAATATATTTTTTCGATAATGGGTTGTTAACAATAAATGTATAATAAATATATTTAGGTATATTTATATGATAATAATTAAAGGTAAAATCGCCTCTTGCTAAAATAAAAATGTACATATAGATATAAGTTACCTGCCTATGTAAAACAAAGTGGTATAAAATAATAATCAAAGGTGCGATTATAATTTATTTATAAACAGTTTCGTTCAAACGTATGTATACGAATAAATAAATAATTATACAAAAATAAATTATAATAATAATAATAATAATAATAATAACAATAATAGTAGCATAATAAAGTTCTTCGATGTTACATAATATTAATCGATTTTCTTTTATTAAGATATCATTTTCTCTGTTGAGTTTTACATTCATGAACAAGTATATTTTATTTTATTTTAAATTATTTTTGAAGCAAAAATATATTTTTACAAGAGCGTGCAATTTTTCACAATTTTATTAAGTTTTTTCGTACATGAACATTGAGCACGAACTCCGATGCAGAATATTTTTCTGAACATTTAGATGTATACAAATCGAACGCGTAACAAAATTTAAATATAAATGGTGTCGAGAAACTACTAACTCATTTTCGAAAATTTAAATAGTATTTCGATATAATAAACGATATTTGTTCACAATTTTCAGAAAAACATTCCACGTCGAAATATAAAGTTAAAAATAAGAATTGATGTATAAAAAAAAATAATTGAGGTAAAAATAAAATATTAAAAATAGATTTATTTTGTAAAAATGTATTACGGGACCTCCACACCACTCGATTCTAATGAGTATTATTTAGGTAATTTATCATACTTTCTTTGTACGATTTTGTGTTTGTGTGAGGACTTATATATAATATGTGAGACAACACTTACAACCGTAGTTTAAAGGCGCATCTAAATCCCATTTTATATACTAATTAAATATTCAACAGGAACTTCTAATAAATTTTAAAAAAAATTCAGTACAAAATTCAGTATTTTTCCAAAAAAATCTTTCAAGCAATAATTGTATAATACTTAAAATATTTATATACCTAGTTAATTTCAAATCTCGAATAAAAAATGAACGTATTTTACGGGATTATTATTAAACATAACCGTTTGTTACGAATTATTTTATAGAATAGGTACTAAATTGTAAACTCTATAGAATTTTACTATACTTATATAGGTATATAAATTATTATAAATATCGTATATCTAATCATAATAGTGTCAAGCTATCAATTACATATTTTATAAATGTATATATATATTATACTATATACTAGACATACGAGTTGAATAAATAACAAACATGAATATTATACGTAAAATTGATAAGCATATAGGTACATTTAATTTAACTTTTTTCATTGTGCGAATCTTGCGGAGCTCGTGGTTCCCGTGGCCTCGTGAAAAATGAAATTATATCAATTGGCAACGGGAATATAATGGTAGAATTCTTCTCGGCCGATATAGTGTTCAATGTCTGCAAAAATCACAAAATTATTTAGCACGTAGACAGGTAGGTAACAGGTGGCGCAACTACGGGGTAGCTAGGGGGTGCTGAAGCATTCCCAATTTTATTTTAAGCACCCTCAAGTTCCATGTCATTCTAATTTCAAATATCAGCTATAATTTTACCAATGTCATTTCATTTTTTAAGATTTTACTATCAGTTATTTTTCTTGAGCATGCGTTACAGCAGCGTTTTATTAATTTCAGTACCTATAATAAATATTGAGAGAGACTTAGCTGCTACTAATGACATTGTTCCAGACGAAATCTTGAACACACATTTGCTAATACCGATAGAGATTATGTTTGACTCTTTAAATTTCAAAAAAAAAAAAAAAAACACAAGAAAATATTATAAGTAGGCAGTGGTTAAAGTGGAATATATTTGCAGGGGGGACTATGGCTAATGCAAAAAAAAAAGGCGTCCCCTGAACCAATACCTTAATATTTTTTTTAAATATTTATATGAATTTAACTTTTAATCCATGTTATTATTGACCTAATTTGTAAAAATTATATGATATATATACGTATATTACCTACCTATTATTAGGTATGTATAATGTACATACTCCGTGGTTATAACTTTAAAATACGCATATTATAATTACCTATATTCTGGCCAAGGAGAGAATGTCTGGGGAACAAAGACAAATCGAAATAGTTTTTTCTATAATAATAATATAGATCTTGCATTCAATTTGTAACTAAATCTAAACTTTTAATTAAAAAATCTTTTAAACTTTTTTTATTTAATTTTTGAATATTATGTACAAAAGAACAAATTCAGTCTCGACTTTTAATTAAACATTTAGAAATATAAAAGGGACTATATACTAAAGGGGACGCTAAACTTAAGCTAAGCAAAGAAGGGGGACGCCGTCCCCTCCGTTTCCCCTCACTTTAACCACTGTAAGTAGGTAATAAAATAAGTTACGTTTTTTTTTTCTCCAAAAAACGGTATTGTAAATATAATGATCGTATAATCTAAATATTGGCAATATGTAATGTTGGTTTGGGGGTGTGTGGGGGGGGAGGCGGAGACCCCAACGTCATTATAAGCGATTCGTATAATAGTAGCACCCCCAAGATTCGAACTCTGGTTGCGCCACTGGCTCCTGTTGACCAAATTTTCTGTTTTTTGTAATACGAGTAATACGTTTTATACCAGTAATATTGTGACAACTGTAATGTACATATTTTATGTATAGGTACGCGTTTGGACAATGGATTGATTTGATTAACGTTTAATTAACATTCGTATAAAATATATAATAAATATTAATATAATTAACGTTTAAATTAATGTGTAGGTAATGGATAATGGATTTTTTCTATAATATATATTATAATTTTTATATTAGCTGTATACGTAATGTGTATTTTTGTGCGTTTTTATGAATGTTCGCGGTAAGCATGTGCGGAAGGAATGTCGGGGGATCGGATAGGGTTTCCATACGATATAGCCTACATCATATATATATATATATATATATATATACCCGAGTTAGATTAAATTAGGACATGTAAAACATCGTGGTCCTAATTAGAAATTGTAGAATTTATACTCGATATTCTTCTACTATTATATAAATTATATTCTACTACTAGCCGAGAATTTAAATTCAAATTCCTAAATAGTATTACGATTATTGTCTAACAGTTCTGTTGACTTTTTTTCTCTTCCTCTCGTTCGTTTATACTATAACCATCTGTCAGGAGCCCAAGAGGACCTATAGGTACCTCTATACCTCTACTCTATACCGATTTTCCTTCTCTGCACTCTACGTCAGGGGTCTCTATAAACCACGGCCCACGGGCCATATATCCCAGCCACATCCGCGAACAGGTTTTAACCGGCCCCCCTCCCCCAAACGGACGATAAAAAATCTAAAAATATGTGTAATATTTCACTACAGCATCGTTAGTTTAAAAATTTTTTCAAATAACTAGAAACAGATTTTACCTGGATATATTTTACAGCAGTTCTCTATGGCTCAGTCGTGCTTTTTGATCGCGATTTTTTGAGTTAAGAAATGAAATTGAAATTTTTTTAATTGAAAGGATTTGACCATTGTTTTTATTTACTTATAGCAGATTGTGAATGGGTTCGGAAATATTGGCTTTTTGTAAGCACAAACTATGTCCAATTATTAATCAAAAAAATATATATTTTTTAAATCTTGTACCTATATGTTGTATTTCTGTAAAATTAAAAATAATCTGTGTTTGTATACTTTTGGCCCGCTAAGACCCCAACAGGCAACAACCCAAAATATGAGTATAGGACTCATTTCAACATTTTTGACTACTCCCAAGTCATAATCTGAAAGTCTCAAATAGGTATTTGTAAAAAACATAAATAAGTAGATACGTATTATTATTACATATTTAGAAACCCTATAAGAATTTTAGCCACCGTAATTGTTGACTTATCTCTATCATATACTATGCGCCTATGCTCTTGCAATTCTTCACTCCTAACATTTTTAGGCTTACTTTAATTCCGTCAGTTCATTTCTGAGTATTTTCCCTAGTGCCTGTCGTTCCGATGTGGTTTTCCTAGTCTCATATTATTGCCTGACCATTGAATCCTCTGTTGTATAAAACTTGTCGTTCGGTCCTTTACCCAACATATCTACGGTTCATTGATTTTTCGTCGATGTCCCGGGTAGCTGAGTCAAATACGGGTCCATAAATTCTTATCTATATTTTTTTTCTCAGATACCCTCAACTTATTTTCCGTTTAACTAGTTTTCAAACATTCACCCTGCATAATATGTCAAGGTTGGCCTTATTATTATATCACATTACAACCTTTTCATTTTCATTTTATGGACAGTAGTTTGGAATCGAAGAACTCGCGTAGTAAGTACCTATGTTTTTTTGTTCAGCCTTTATTCAATTGGATTAATATTTGTTGCTTATTGCACTGTGTATTATATTTACCACCAGCATAAGAAAAATAGTTTTTAATTATAAACCAATTACAAATAACAATTTATCAAATCTAAAATATAATCTCGTAATTGTATACATATTATACCTGTAGATATCTAAGTTGTAGAGCAGCCGGAGATTCGCTTATAACTTCTGAAGCCTCCCGGAGAGCTCGAGAAGCCTTCTGTTCGCCTTCGGCCGCTATAACTTTGGCCCGAGCTTCACGAGCTGCCTCGGCTTCTGCCGCCATTGCCCTCTGCAATTGGACTGGCAGTCTTACGTCCTTACTATATATTTAACACACAAAATATTACGATATTAGTTCGAATTATTGATCGAACTATATGTGTACTGTTTCGATGGCGAATTTAACAGCGATTTTATCAGCAAATTCGAGATAATTTAATTTTGTTCTATACCTCCATCAATTATAGGGATTTTCCGAAAAAATTTCCTTTTATAAATGAAGTGCACTTTTTGTATGTTATATATTAAATGGGTCGGGTATTTTTGGTCTTACTTAACACATATATTCTATATTTGTTGAGCATTCCTTTGACCGATTCGTAATCCGGATTAAAATACACAATTCGGATTCTGGATTTAATCCGTTTCGTCCGGATTACGGGCCCAATCCGTCAATTTAATAGGTATAGTCAACTTATTTGAAAATGAAAAATTTAATAACGTTTTCATCGTGCACCGTATTTTGTATTGCAGTCAGCTATCCATACTATATAATATAATATATAATAGTATATCAATGGTATAATAGTTATTCAATAGTACGAAAACTCAAAATTAATCAAATATCGGTATTATAGTCGTGTAATCCGTCAATCCGGGCTTATAGCAGTGTAATCCGTCAATCCGGATTAAAACGGATATCATCGTCTATCGATCCGGATTAGTTGTCCGGAAACGGATCGACCCGGATTAGGTGCTCAGCACTAATTTATAGTATACGACAATTGCTTACATTTCTACTCGTTCTACTTTGATACCCCACGACTCGGTAGCCTCGTCCAATAACACTTGCATGGTTCTCGATATGGCGTCTCGGTCGCTGAGGATTTCGTGCAACGGCCTAGTGCCGAGGACATTCCTCAACGTGGTCTGGGCCAGTAACTTGGTGGATTGGTGAGCGTTGGCCACGTTGGCCACCGATATTGTGGCATTGCACACACGATAATAGACCACGGCGTCCACGGATACTGTTACGCTGTCTTTGGTCAACACCTATATTATATTTTACGAATAAATATATCAACACACCGTATAGTATATAATATAATGATATCAACGCAAATTATTTTTAACAGTAGTTACGCGTAAAACACAGGAAATACGAAAAATTCGTTCAAAAATTATTTTCGAGGTAAATTATCGGGAGACAATACCTCATCGACGTTTTTTTTTTTTTTAAGTTACAAATTAACAATAATAATTTATTTTCAAAAAAAAAAATAAATAAAAAAAATGGTTTTTTGTACCTATTCGGTAATGGGCAGAATATTAAAAAATTATAAAACATTATGTTAATAATTTTCGTCTGCAAATTGTACTGTAGATGTTATATGGGCAGTGGCCAGGAACTAGACGGGTAGACGGGGTTTGATCCTAAAAAGTAACCTCTTTAAAATACCTTTTTATTTTTATTTTAAACGTGTCTTTTAAAAATAAATTGTGATTACACAATAACAAAAATCGATAATACGAGACCGGCATTTATAAATTACTTTTGAAATGAATTTAAATATTTTTGGATTATTGAATTTTTCTTGAAATTGTCAGCTCTAAAAACTTTAAAACCTGCATACATGTGTGATTTCAACCAATATATTGTAAGATTACCAAAAACTATAAATTCTATATTCTTAACAATAATTAACGAAAACGTATGAACTATTGTCAAGTGTAATTGCAGAACCATTTGAAATTGTCACGAAACCTTTATAAACCTTTTATATGGTTTCGTTTGATATATTATTATATACAGAATCTTTAAAGTGCAACTACTTGACAAATGTAATAACTCATAAATAATTATTATTATACTCCTAACGAGCATATATATATACACCATAATTAAAATGTGTATTTTAAATTTAATGTTACATTTTAGGAACTCAAAACAAAAAATGTAAAATTGTATTCTAATTAACATCAGGATAATCATTTTATAAATCAAATTTTTCTAAATAAAAAATATTTTTAAAATACTTTTCTTATGTTTAATTTTTTGTTTATTATTTTTACATGTGTACCATCTTATGAAAAATATGAATCGAAATCTGCCGCATGATGAAAACGTTATCATTTTTATATTCTGAGCAGAACAAGCTAGGGATCTAGTGCTTTTACAATAACGTTTATTTTTTTCTCAGTGATCAACTTTTGAACCAGAAGGAGTAAGAATTTTGAAATATAATATTTTGATAGCACATAAAACACCGAATATAATAATGCAAAAGCAACATTAATAACAATAGAAAATTCGATGGAAAATGCTACTCCTTACATTATAGGTACATTATATTACAAATTTACTTGTTCTACGACCGTCAAGAGATTTTCCTTTGTATTTCTAATAATATATTTTTCAATGACTTTCTAATGATAACTTTGTAGGAAAAAACTCTATGAGCTCGACATTCTGACGATATAAAAATATTTTTAATAATTAATAAATAATTACTGGTCAAAATAACGCACTGGTTTTTTTTTTATCTGGCAGACTTGCATTTTTGATGGTTTTTTATTATATTATTATAATAAGTATGTAAAGGTATATTCTATCAGGAATCTTTTTAACGTATGCAAATGATAAATTGTTGTTTTCCAGTATAATATACATTAACCAAGAGTATACTGTAATTTTGTATTTCGATAAGCGAAGTGCAAATTTTCTAATTATAAGTCATAAAAACTGTAATTAAATTAAAATATAGGTAAATAGAATATGATGCAACGGTACAAATAATTAAATTCACTAATTAGGCACCTATTGGTTAAGTTGCACCGATCGGAAACCAAGGGTTTGCTACTATATATTTAGCTATAATAGATAGTTATACAACCAAAAATGAAATAATAATGTAACTAAAATGATTTAGAGTACCTATACTCGTGGACAATGGACATTAATTTAATAAAATGAAAATACTAAATTCCACTAAAATTTTATTTTAATTTATGTGGAATTGAAATTTTTTATTTTATATATAATACCCAGATATTGATTTTGGTCGAATATTTCGGTGGGTTAAATAATCTATAATTATAATCTAACATGTATTAATTAGTAAACGTTTTGTTTCATAAGTGGAATCGACACGATAACATTGACCTAAGAAAATTAAATTATATTTTATTTTAATATTAGATTTTTTGAATATTTAATTATAGGTGGGTCTTTTGAACTTTAATTGTGGCAATTTAATTTTTGATAAAATCGAATGTGAGGGAACTTGTCTCCTCCCTTTGGAAGTTAACTAAAATATACGTGTTCTTTAAGTATTATATGAAATAGGTAAAGTATCAAAAAATTACTTTTTAACAAATGTATCTTTGCAGTGTATAACATAATATTTTGTAAAATATTGCAATGTTTTTAATTGAAATCGAGCGATTATATATGATTAATATGATAATTAAACATGCGATTATTTATGAGTAGGTACCTATAGGCAATTTTTGAAGACAATTTATGAAAAATAAAAATCTAATAGTTTAAAAATATTTAAGTACATTTTAATATAATTCTGTATCACTATCACTTTTTGTTTTTATTGTTGTATAATCACGATATTTGTTAAATCGTTTTATAAGAAAAATGTTTTCTCGTGCTTTAGTCATAATTAAGAAACCAAATTTTTATACAATAATATATATAGTACCTACACAAAATTATCTATATTCTACTGTTGTTTTTTTTTTTTTTTATATATTTTTAAATAAAACTGATGTTATACCACCTTTAAAAATCCCCCCCAAAAAATGGTTTTTACAAAATTAATAACTTTATTTATGGTTTTATTTATTTAAAAAAATACATATACCGTAGTAAAACACAGATAATTTTGTTTACAATATTGATTAAAAATTTGGTTCCTTAATTACGACCACTATATATGGTAAAATAACGTACGTGTAACGTCCTATTAAAGCTAAAAGTGATAAAATAATTGCGTATATTTAACCCGTTTTCAAAAAAAAAAAAAATAATTTCAAAGTTTGTAAATCACTCAAATGTCATTTATACAGATTATAATTAAGATGAACCGCGGTAATGCACTTATACAATTTGTACAACCAAAACATAAAATATCATTATATTATCGATAATGACGGATTATTTCATACAAATGTATAAATTATAAATGTACAAGTGTGTTTTATGATTGATTACACAATACGATTAAAAATAAATCAATGACACTATATTCTAAAGTATATTTCTCATTTGAAAAAAAAAAAAAAATAAAAAATAGGTCACATTTGTACAAAAACCCGAAAATCAACTGTGGCGATATACTCGTAGATAGTTAAGTTATAATTAATCAATAATGATCAAAATATATAAACACTGATACCGTAAATACATAATATATTTACAAAAATAAAAAAATAAATACCTATATTATAATATATTATAGCTATAATATATATAGATATATTTTTTTTTTTTCAAAAATTGTGGTGTATAATCATGTTTTAAGTCGTCCGACAATCATAAAGAGATCTGCCGATGACATTTAAAATGAAAAATATATAATATATATATTTAAAGTATCCACTTGTATAGGTACCTATACTTACAGATACCTACTTTATAACTGAAGTGTATTGTTACAATAGCTAATTATAGAATAACGCCCACATAGCTGATTTTAAATCAAAAGTATTAGCGCGCGGATTTCTCATCTCATTATATTTGAAGTTTTGATTTCTGTTCGCTATACTCGTATATACAGTGGAACCTCGATAAGTCGAAATTCAAGGGAAATGCAATTTTTTTCGACTTATCGAGGTTTCGACTTACTAAGGTTTTCGAGCTACCAAGGTTTTATAAAAAAAATTCGACTTAAAGAGTTT